>CAJQTV010000503.1:0-61194 GCA_907163055.1 Formica aquilonia x Formica polyctena
TTTGGGACTGTCTCCGAAGTATTTGCTTATTATATATATATATTTCAGTCCTCAAAGTATGCATTGTATATAAGAAACTTATATAATTTTAAAATTATTAACTTATAAATAATTTTATAAATTGGGATATGTTATTGAGGTTGTATTACACACATTTATAACTAAAATCTAAGGGGTCTCAAAGTATACGCTTGACATATATATAACATATATATATATATATATATATATAACAACGATTTTTCTCGATCATATAAAATTTATTAACCTTTTGCTCGTATTCGTCGAAAGGCTCGTCGAAGGGTGACTGCATACCGACTTTGGCAGCCGTTGTTTATTGTGATATGTACAGTATCGGTTTACGAGGAATACCCCCCCCCCCCCCCCGCGTAGGTAATATATGAAAAGTATAAATCGAGTTAGATGGTTGATGACAAAAAGAAAAAAGAATTGCATCTTCTTTGTGAAATTCCTATATTCATTTGATGGATTCAGTTATTACACGAAGATCAGATTTGTATTTCTTTTTTGGCATTTACATATATTTTTTTTACATTTGCATATAAAATGTTATTTCTACAACTATGCAGTGTCGTAAAGACAATATTTCCCTTATTTGCCATTTTCGGCGATTAAAAAAATCAAATTTCTTCTTCTTCGATTCCTCTCCTTCTCACTTCCTTGGCGAGTAACGATTACACGTGTTATTCCCATCGACCCCCACCTCCATCCTCCTCATTGCTTTTTGTAAAAATCTATATTTTTTCTTGATCGTAGAATTTGAACTATTCCTTAGAAACTCACTATCCGAACAACTACGCACGATGTATTAATTCGCACTCTAATTAATTTAACTGTATTAACTATATAGTTACATTAAATTTGTATATCAATATGATTGATTAATCATTTTCTATCGTTATAATAATCTTGCGGAAATAGAGAATATAATATTATCTTTTTTTCACGGGATGCATACAAATGTGTCGACATTTTGTTACGAAAATATGGAATGCAAAAACAATCAGCACATAAGCTATGCTTAAGGTTACATCGTGACAAAAACAAATTGAGAAATGAACCTTCGTTCCTGTGCACTCTTGGAGCCACCTTTAAGATGACATTTTAGAAGATACATTAGTGCCGGTCTACAATAGGTGATTTAAGCCCTAAGCCTTAAGAAATTGACTAATCACAGTCGAGTATTCTCCTCATACTTGATTGTGATTGGTCAATTTCTTAAGGCTTAGAGCTTAAATCACTATTGTAGACCGGCACTTAGAGAATCTTTAATAATCTTTAAATCATAGACGCACTCCTTCGACTCTATACACTTTTTAGCAACTTCTCGTACTTCTTCATTTAGTTTCAAAAAATTTTTCCCACATTCAATGGCTTTTAGACATTTATTATCTTGTTTTTTATTAATAAATTGTCCTTTAAATCTTAGCCGATCCATTTTGTATTTAACATCAGAGACACTATTAATGCTGACAACTGATAAAATTGACGTGCTGTCACCACGTTTTCTTTATACATTTCTCTTATCTATTAAAATTATTTACAAATATCTGTCTTTTATTAAACTTCTGTATTTTGTTATATAAATATTTCGTATACTTATACATCTCAAAATTAGATATTGTACAAAAAACTTAATTTTTTTAATTGAAAATTTTGGACTAATTTGCAGTTGGTATACACAAAAAATTTACGTGTATAAGCATAGATATTCCCCTCTTACCGCTCTCCTCGCAAAGTGACTAACCAATCTCCCTAAAAAAAGTAAAATAAAATTGTAAAAAATTTATAAAAGCGCATGTATAAAATCGATACAAGTTTATTTTATATCAAATGTCAAGATATTAAATTTTTCAATTTCAATTATGCGATAAATAAATAACATTAACAATTATTGATAATTATCGCCGCGATTTACATTGTAGCACTACAAACTGTTAGATACTCGCTGTGAAACAAAGTTCTAGGATCGAAAGTCGAGTGTAAGCGGCTTGCCGTGGTAACAACTCTCACGCTTCCGGGTAATTAATCAAATCCGGATCCGGCGTGGAAGGTAAACTTCAATGAACGAACGATACGTTGGCGTCCGTGAAAGTATCTTAACCGCAAGCGGAAACGAGAGTACAATCCGTCTAGACGACGCATTTAGCTCGCTAACTTGCATTTACATGAAATAGGATTTATGTCTGTATATATAATAACATTCGATTGAATAATTAACAACGCAAATACGCTGCTAAATATAAAGTATATTGCTAACATAATTTTCATTCCTATTGATCTATTACACATATATAGGGGAGACTGGTAGGCCAATTTTTCAGTATTTTATTTTTAATAAAATACATGAAAGAAATATCATTGTAATTATTATCTTCGGTAAGACATTTATTTGACTATCGGATTAAATTCTTAAAGTTAGCTTAATTTGATGATAATTAATATACGTATGATAATATAATATGAAAGACAGCGATGATAGACGAGAGAACATATTATCTTAAACTTTCAATACATTCCAACATTTGATTTTTCTTATTATTAGAAGTGGCCAGTTGTTGATTCAGATTTTTGCAATATATTTGCATATTGTCCAATATAGAACTCAACTTATCTTTGGTTTATTAAAGTCAATTTTTTGTCGCAGGTAAATTACTTTTTGGTTATCAATTCGTCGAGTGTCGCATATAATAATTTAAATTATATTCATCTCGATAATATTCTTTTATTTTGTCATTTGAATAAATTTGAAAATACAACGTCAGTATAAAAGTTTTATTTTTTGGTTTTTTTGTTATTTTGTTCAATTTTTATTTCTAATTTTACTTGTAATTTTTTTATTTTCTGTATTTCCGGGAAGGCCATACATTTTAAAACATGGTATTTTCCTATCTATTTATATCCTGTTTTATAGCGTCCTCCGGCAAGGAGAATAGTGAGAAACACATATATTATAACAATTATATAACATTGGAATAAAAAATTAAAATAACTAGTATAGCTAGTATATTATATAGCAACAATAAACAGATAATATATAACAATTATATAATAAAAATATAACGCTGTTATTTTAATTTTTGACTCGAATGTTATATAATTGTTATAATATGTGTTGCTGGGAAGAAACAGTTTTAAATATATAAATATGTGTGCAAGAGTCTATTTGTCTCTTACATGTTGATATTCGACTGTGTTTATCGACCAGCAATACATCATTAGCAATTTTAGAATTTACAAACATGACATTATGTACTTATTGTAATGTCAGGTCAAGTCAACACACCCGATAGCGTTGTCAGTTTTCGATGGTCTGTCCGAACGATAAGATCGCGCGATTATATAGATAACTTTTAGCATTAGTAATCCTTGATAATATTCAATTAATAACTATATAGCTATCATTACAAAGAAATACTTTAATCAATATACAATATCAATATATAAGGTAAGTCACTATTTAAATTGTATATGTATTCTTTGTTTTTTAAAAAACAGATATATTCTGTTTATGCAATTTTAAGACAAAGAATTAATATATCAAAACAAATTTTACGCTAGCAATTCTATATCATATTATCATATGCATTATTCTATACAAAACTACACACTAAAAATTTTTAGTAACGGTTGAATGTTGAATTATATGCATATAATTTAATTGTATTTTCAATTGCTAATACTTTATCAAATTAATAAGTGTAAGGATCTGAGAAGGCTGGGTGCTTTTGATTTCCCGGAAATAAATGCTCGGCTTGTTTTCTTAGATACGTATGGGTTTTATTACTTCAATTCCCTGTACCCGGGGCTTGCTCCGAAGCTCCTCAATATGGCGCTCGATCTTTTTCGAATACTTGGCCACGTGGCTTGCCGGCTTAACGTACTATGCTTATGTCGATCTCTCGTAAATCCTCAACTAATTAATTAATAAGCCGGAGGGGCCCGACCTGACCTCCGTCCGCGCTTTTAATCTTAAGCCCGACCTGGCTACTATTGTTACTAATATAAAATCGACTAGCTTCGCACCTCACTTGCCTCTCTTTCTCTGATACTCTCTCTTAACCCGCTCTAAGACTTTCTCACCGAATTTAAGACGTACTGCCTTCCTCGAGGCACGCGGCTACCTCGTTTTATATGCGTCGTTGGAGATTCGATATTTATCGAATCTCATCGTGGCGCGTTCCTATTCGTCGCGCTCGGCAGTTCGATATCTCTCGAACCCGACGGATCTGCTTACCGGGTGTTCCGATTGAACACTTGTTAATGGGTGCTCCTAATCTTACCATCTATTCTTACGACCCTTACATAAGATTTTTGGATGTCATCTTGATATCATTTGATATTATTGTGATTTTCTGTTCTGCTTGGGAATATATATTTTAAAAAATCAAAAAATTATACAGTGATTAAAATGTGATTATCTTCTTTGTAAAAAAGACTTCATCATTATGATGTCATTTTGATATTATTGTGATTTTTTGTTCTGCTTGGGTTATGAATATACTCTCTCTCTCTCTCTCTCTCTCTCTCTCTCTCTCTCTCTCTCTCTCTCTCTCTCTCTTCTGCTATAAAAGTACATAAAATACATATTTTGGTTACATCAAAAAATTTTCAACAATTACTTCCAGCACGACACTTATTGTTAGTGAAACTGTGTCGTGCTGATGATTTTTGGCCATTCTAACCATTGTTTTTGACAGTTCAATAAGAGTTCTATGCTTTAAAATTTTTATAAAGAGTTCAGCCCCTTAGTAATTTTTAAATCAATTTTTAACATTTTTTTGTGTTTCAACACGTATAATAATATTGAGTAAAATTAACCTTGGTCGTAAAGATAAATAAGAAAAATGTAAGGAATTGCAAATTATTTATCCATTTCTACGTATTTTTATAATCTATAAAATTTTTCAACATTTCAAAAAATTAATTCATATATTATTCAATATCAATTTAAATAAGTTGCAATCAATACAATAAATATTTAATATAATATCTTTCCACTTTCACACGCTATAATTATTTAAAAAAAAATTGAATAGAAATTTAAAAAATTTTTGGCACTTCAACTTCTTGTTTCAATTGACGAAATCAAAAATATAATTTTTGAAACCAACAACAAATAACCAGCAGAATGATTGCACGGCAGAATGATTAAACGGCAGAAATATATATTTTGTATATATTTTTAAAAAACTACACAGTATGTATATTTTTACAATATCTCGAATATCTCTCGATATCCGAGACAAATGTCGATAATCCCGAGAAAGTATAAATTTCCACAGAGACACGAAGATGTGTACGGAACTTTGGACGCCGGTCTAATCATGTACTTTTATATATATATATATTTTTTTTTTTCATATATGCTAGCAGTATGATATTATAGCTATTTATATATATCCATATCGACTTAGCATGAGCTAAGTGTTAAATTGCTTTGAAGAAATTTTTGATAAACTATTCATCAGAGTTTTAATAGAATCTTAACTAATTATCTAGTAATCGACTAAATAGAAATCAACTTAGTAAAATACTTTCTGCTGTGCTTTTTACTTTTGAAATTATCGATGACGATGTCGCAAAATCGCATCCAGATTATTTTAATGTTAGGGTTCAACAGACATCTCTTTGCGAATTTTCTCAATATAATTGCAATTTTAATTTGTTTAGAAAATCGGATAACCCAGTTTTGCCGAGATATTCTACTAATTCTTATATTTCCTCTTTTGCTCTTTCGCTTTTCTTAAAAAAATATTAATCCTTGAATAACCGATTTTTTTTTTGCTTCAATTATTACAGAAATTAGTAGTCGAATACAAAATTAGTTTTGCAGAGTTTCTCTCTATTAAAAATATATTTAGAATATATCTTTGTATACAGAAATATGATTAACAATTAATAGAATGCCCTTTATAACTTGTTTTATATAAATTTAACCATGTCGATGTGAGTAATAGACAATGCAGATATATATAACCTGCTAAAACAATAAAATATAAATCGAATATTTGTATTAAATAAATACAATGTAATGTAATGTAATAAATTAAATGATTCTATTATTTTTGAAAAAATAAATAATAAAGTTTTTATAAAAAAAAAAAATTTTTTTTCTTTTTTTTTAAATATAAAATTATTTTATATAGAATATATACGAATAAAAATACATTTTTAATATAAAAATAAAAATTACATAAGTTTTTATATTCAGTTGTGCTCCTATAAATTGGACAATGTACTTTTATTATTTCTGCATGTACCATATCACTTAACATACGTAATGCACAGTCGTAACAAAATATATGTCCACATTCTCCTGTACCAAATTTTTCCGTTGTCATAGTTTTGGTACATATAGGACATTGCAAAGACTCGCTGTCATCTAACTTTATATGTTGCAGTTTACATTTTGTACGGTTGCAAACACTAGTTTTGAAGTCGCTATATATATTCTTGTTTTGTAATGTTCGTCCAACCTCTCTTTTAAGATGCTCCGTTGGATTTCCTGTTGTTTCATAGCGAAGTTGTTCCACGCTAGTGCAGTGCAGAAATGGACATATATCATTGCGGCACGTAGTATTTTGAAATTTGAAGCAATATTTATAAGTGTGCACGAAATCGCAATCCAGATCAGAGCAGAAATTGTTTGCACACTTTTCAACAATTACTTTCCGCGAGCCGTAATAAGACATGTTTCTTATTAGAAAAAGCAGTAGTAAACGACAACAGCAGTAAACGACAACAGCAAAATAGAACGACAATAGCAAAATGAACGAATTAATGAATATAATTTATTACATTATGACGAGCGAATTGTAATAAGAGATTTAAAAATACGTCTTTTATATAAAAGACTAGGGGTAATAACAAGAAAAAATAAATGCGCCTCTAATCATTTCTATTCAATTTCCATACACCGATTTAATCGAGCCATTTTGTAAAAAGATCGAGAAGAAGGAAAACGCGTGTGAAGGGTGCAATCTCGTGGAAGGCATGAACTGCGAAATAAATGCGCGCGTCTTCGAATTTTCAAGCCAGCTTTTGTCAAACCGGTCACGTAGGATACGAAACTCGGCATATGAACTATCGGCTGACATCAAGCAGCCCGCCAGGCACCCGTAACTCCCACCAAAATCACCCTTCCTCCCTCTCCCTATATATAGGCACACATAGATATACCTTTTACCCCGCAGCACTTTGCTCTCGAGGATATAAGCGGACGAAACGAGTTTCACCCTCAAAACGCTCGAGGATAAGAACGGGGCAGGCAAAGCGGTGCGATCCGCGATTTCACGTAACCGAGGAAACTTAAACGAGATAAGTCCCGTCGACCGATATTTCTCCGCAAGGAATGAGAATGCATAGCACCCGTGAAAAGTTATTCACGTGAGTCGCATCGCTAGATGTGACGAAAAATTGCGCGGTTGATTATAATTGAGTATTATTTAATAATAAAAACGCCAAAATATGATAAAAAATTATGATTTTTAAGATATCTGCTTTTGAGTGTATAATCTGCGACTTTTTTACAATAGTTTATTTGAAATTGAAGTAAATTAGAAGATTTGAATATATACATGCTTAAAATCATAACTCGTAATATCTAGACAAGTTATGATTATGAAAAATCATTACTTGTGAAAAAAATTAAATTAATTTTCTTTTAAACTAAACACATTTAAATATAAAAATGCGTGAATTTATTTCACAATTCTAATTTTGAGAAGATCACTTCCTTCTCTCTCTTTTTTATTTATATTTTCAAATATTATTTTCTTAGCTTAGTTTTTTTTACATAAAAAGCAGCAGAGAGCCGAAAATCTTTTCTACATGTTTTTGTTATGAAAAAATATCGATTCTGAAATCATTGAAATTTCAATTCAGTTCAAAAAAGCATTTCTACAAATGTTGCAACTTTGGCACCGAATCCTCAAATAAATCAGAACTTATGAGAGAGAAAGAAAGGTGTCAGGGTTTCAGATATTCGCGTGACAATGTCCGCATTTGGCAGTCGTTAGTAATCGAATCGAGGGATGGTCCATTTAAAGAGAAGGACGAAGATGGGAAAAAGAGAAAGAAATAGAGAAAAAGTCCCAGGCCCCAAGCTCATTTTGAAAAAGCTTTAATGCAATCTAGACTGGGATCAGTGCGCGTTTCGCTCGGTACATTCAACGATTTCTCGTTCTCCTCGTTGTCGTCATGGTCCTCGTCTTCGTCTCTGCATCCGTTTGACAGAAGCCGATGCATTCCGCGCGACATCGCGACTGTCCTCCTGCTCTGTGCTCGTATTGTCTCGTCTCTCTTATTTATTGCTGCGGGATCCCGAGCGAGCCGGACAAACGGATCAATGGCCCGACGAAAGGGGTCTCTCCGCAAGTCTCCCGCGCGCCCCGACATTTGGCATGTACGTATTCAAATCAGTCTTTGCGACCATTCGTGATACGCTGCGGCAGACGCGGAGCTGGCGACTATCTCGCGACATTGATTGAATTAAAAATAACTGGCAGGATTCCGCGCAGCCTACTCGATCATCGCGATTGCGCGTTATTCACGGGTTCCAATTAAACCAGGCCGCTTCTGAAAATATCGTCATCTCTAATATATTTTCTCATAAAAAAATAATTAGTCCGAGTAAAAGTCGCATTGCTGTAATTCTTGATATAAATAAATTTCAAATTTTTCTAACAGAGATTACAATTAATTGAAAAAAAAGTTTATATTTTTTTGAATATTTAAAACATTCTCAATATCGTATTTCTCACAAGAGAGAAATTTAAAAAACATGAATTTATGCAATAAATAAAATGAAAAGCGTAAAAAAATAATTAAGAATAGATAAATAAAGGACTGATAAGAGCCGTGCGCAAAATCATGAACGCAAATAAAAATCAAGAACAAGTTAGAAATAATTAAATATTGAACTTTAAAAGACGTTTTGGTTTCACTTCGGGAAAATAAAATATTAAATAAAATATTTAAAATTCTTTTGTCTAATCATGTATATATTGTTGCGTCCCTGCGGGTCGTCTAAGGCGGTTATTCATAAATCTGCTGTATTCGTCTCCGGGAGAACGTTGCTAAGGGTTGTTGTTAAACAACGGCGGACATCTTGAGTGAGATCGGCCATCTTGAGTCTCGCGACGGATGTCATTCCGGGCGGACATATTTGAGATACGATTACCGTTATTACCCGTTCTGTGTTCCTTGTTTAATTGTGTGTTCTGTGTTATTATTAAAGTTCCTTTTGTTCTTTTAAAAGAGTGTTAATCATTTACGTCGCGGTACGCGAGTGCCGTTTGTGTCGCGCGTGTTCGAGTATTATCGAAGTCGACGCGCGGACGCAACATTTTGGGGGCTCGTCCGGGATACGATACGGCGGACCGTTTTGTGTATTTTAAAAGAAAAGCGTGTTCTATGGCAATGGAGCAACAGGATCCAATAACGGGAGTTTTTTTCCACACGAAAGAGAGTTCGTGCTACGATGACGCTTCAAGATGCGACATCGGGGCCATCGTTGGAGGCAATTACTCTTTAATCCACAATGCGAGAAATTCGGGAGCTTCGCGTGGAGCGATTGCGGATGCGAGCAGCATTTGAATCGCAACTGCGTGAGCGGGATAGTGAGCTTTGCCGAATGAAGGAGATTTTCCGACAACGGCAAACACAGCTAAGTCCATCTAATAATAGAGATTCGGTAGCTCGAAGCCAAAATTCTTTTTGAGAAAATGATCTCGGTTATAAATTGAGACCCGTTAATTAAATAATGATAATTATATTTTACTATTTTCAATTTTAAGTGAATGTTCTTGCGTGTGTTTGTTTTCTTTGCTTGTGTTTAAGGAAATAATTTCTTGGAGAGATGATGAAAGGAGAAAAGAGGGGAGGAGAGTTCTACGGAAGGAAACGGAATTGTAAGGAAGAAGAGCATTATTTTGATAGAAGACTGCCTCACCCGCGGTTTTGGGCGAATGCCGAGGCAGGGGCTTGAGGAGTCCTCTTTTGAGGATGTCGGGTCCATGGTAGATACCCCCCTCTTGTCCGAAGATTTGCTCCCTTTTGAGATGCGGAGATGCAGCAGCTTTGAGTATTTCCGAGAATAAGGCGAACTACGGGGGACGGCTACTGTAGTTTCAAGATGTATCAAAGTCGATTGGGTTCCGGATTTTAACGGTGCTCGGTAACCTGCAGCAGCAGCTCAGGGTAGAGCAGGAAACCGTTTCTGTGCCCTGGAGTCGACGTGTTGGATGTTCTTGTCAAACGGGTTCGATGACAGTATCCTGTATATTCCTGGAGGGTGTGTGATTGGGGCCGATAAATAATGGCGCTCGGTAACCTGTAGCAGCAGCTCAGGGTAGAGCAGGAAGTCATTAAGGCACCCTGGAGTCAACGCCTTGGAAGAAGAGGACAACGATCAACCCATTAATTTGGAATTTGGAAGAGCCCTCATTGATATTTTGAAGAGGGGGAGTAGTGTTGCGTCCCTGCGGGTCGTCTAAGGCGGTTATTCATAAATCTGCTGTATTCGTCTCCGGGAGAACGTTGCTAAGGGTTGTTGTTAAACAACGGCGGACATCTTGAGTGAGATCGGCCATCTTGAGTCTCGCGACGGATGTCATTCCGGGCGGACATATTTGAGATACGATTACCGTTATTACCCGTTCTGTGTTCCTTGTTTAATTGTGTGTTCTGTGTTATTATTAAAGTTCCTTTTGTTCTTTTAAAAGAGTGTTAATCATTTACGTCGCGGTACGCGAGTGCCGTTTGTGTCGCGCGTGTTCGAGTATTATCGAAGTCGACGCGCGGACGCAACAATATATTCTATGAAAATATAAAAAAACAGTAATGTACGTACAACACAATATAAGCTTACCTCAACTTATTCCTTTTTTTCTCTACTAATTTTTTTGGTCGTTTCTTTATTCTTCTTTTTTAAACAATGATTTGTCATCAATATTATCAAGATGGGCATTATCATTAATTAGATCAGTATTATTCAGATTGTGATTTTCTTTTTCATTCTCATTCTTATCCTTCTTCTTTGATAGATTACCGGGCGGTAGGACAGCTATTTCTCCGACCGGTTTCTACAAGAAACTTTATTCAATCACACGTTACTTCATGCATCAAGCATAAAGTCACTACTTTGCTAAAATAATATTAAAAATTACAGGAAAAGTCACATTTAAAGATGCAATACATGCTCTATGCAAAACATATGGTCTTTTCAAAATATATGTATTTATCGTAGTTTGTTATGTTAAATTTATCTCGTATATCATATATAGAAAATTTTTATTTAACAAATTGTTCGATTTTCTGTTTTAATTCTTGTATTTCTATAATTAATTCATCGTATTTTATTCGTACGTTTTGTATTTGGCCATTATAAAATTTTTGTGCTTCTATTGCACCATATGTCAAAGTATCTTTCTCATACATAATACGTTGTAATTGTTGCTCTTGAAAACAAATTTTATTTTGTAACTATTCGTTGTTACTCGCAAGACAATCTAAATCTTGATTTTTTTATTCAATTCCAAAATAAAATTGTTTAGCTTTTCCATTAGATCAGAATCATTACAAAAATTTAGATATTCATATAGATTTTTTTCAAATCTCCTTCTACCGTCGGCCTTCTGCAGTCCGGACATGTTCCTGAACTTTACGAAAGCAGAATAATAGACAGAATAAATAACAGGTCCAGTTTATATTGTACAATAATTACCATAAAGTAATTTTATCCAAGTCTCATTAAAATTATAAATTCACATAATAATCAACACAACAAAAATAATTGTCTTTATTATCTACATGCTTGCATTGCTAATATTACTAAATGTTAAATAGATAATTAACACTTTATATTGATAGCCGTATAAATCTTTGTAAATACAAATTTAAAAAAAAGCAACATGCATTCGAAAAAACAAAACATCGAATGTGTGCGATATTACACATACAAAAAAATAGTATTGATAAATATAGGATACTCCCGGATTATATGGCCAAACTTGAAATATGAATGCAGGCCTCCAAAACAAAACAAAAAAATTTTCTTCTGTGGTATGCTCGCAAACGCTTCGTTCAAGAGATATTGACTTCTTAAGTTATAGAATTATAGAAATGAATAATGTCGAAATAATTTAGATTTATCCTTTTTATTGCTTTACAGTAATCAAAATTTAATTATTAAATATTTTGTTCAAAATGATGGCCTTTAGTCCGGAGACAAGCATTGCACCTATCAATGAGTGAAGAATGACTGATTGACATTGTGCTTTCTTATGTATTGTAACGTATTGTATTTATTACGTATTGTAACGTATGATCCTGGAATTTCTCCATCAGTAGTTGTATAAAAAACGGCAGCAACTTCATTAGTTCTCTGAGCATTATATCGACGTCGATCCATACCTGGTCTTAAAGTAAATAATAATTGTAATTCCGGTAATAATTCACCAGATTTCATTTCTAAACGCCGTTGATTTTCTAATTCCTCATTTGATAAGATTGAGCAAATACATTAATCTCCTACATTATATGTTCAAGATTTTGTACAATTTTAAAATCTAAATATGAATTTCGATTAAGACGATGATCTATCGCTTCATTTGAATCCACAATAAAAAGTTGACCATAAGTAGGACTTTCATTTTGTGCAGTATATAATGCTGTATTAATTTGATAATAAATTTGCCCTTGTATTTTGAAATAATATGGACCAGGTCATCTATCTTGAAAGTTAATTAAATTAGCGTTAAATGATGCAAATGAAAACGAACTATTATAACTACGAATTCATTGAAAAAAAATCATTATATTTTACATGACCATCAAATAAACTACGAATAAATTGAGGAAGTTCAGGCAATGGTTGCAAATACATTGCGCCGTGATTACAGCAATCGTGAAAAGAATTTCCTCTATTAGATATTCTTTTAGATGCAAAATGTTTTGCATTGCGATGAACACAAAACACATCCATAGAACCAATATAATATTCAATAATATTATTAATTAACATTGTATTATCATTATTTAAACGAAGCTGATTTTTCTGCCGTGATCGATAACGAGATTGACTTTTCGCGATATTTTAAATCAATAAAAATCGTAACGCGATAATACTTAACGGGACATATATTGTGAGACGTGACTGTATTCTTTTGTCTCACTTTGAACGTAAACATGTAACCATGGACATCAAAAATTGTAATTTAATCGTATAAACGGCACGAATTCGAAATCTTACTAGCACAAAATGCAATTAAATTATGACTATCAGAGATCATGTTAAAAGGAAAAATATGTCAAACGTCTTTGATAAAAAAGCGTTGAAAACGATGAAACAAAACCATTGAAATTCACCGCAATGTTTGCTCATTGAATGCTAAACATAGACAGATAATGTTTGAGAGCGTTGCAATCGCCAAGTAAAATGTAGCCTAATTTGATTCATTTGGCGCAGAAGTTATTGTAATCAGTATCGGCATATTAATATATCTAATTTATCAACAGTCCAAGTTCACTCGTTCCTTTTCGTAGCTCTGTTAAGGCTATATTCTATTTGACGATACCAACGTTCGTAAAATGATTTTATCCTTGTTCATTGAATGTCAAACATAGACAGATAATGTCCGAAAGTGTTGCGATCGCCAAGTAAAACGTAGCTTAATCTGGCACAGAAGTTATCGTAATCAATATCAGCATATTAATATATCTAATTTACCAACAGTCTAAGTTCATTCGTTCTTTTTGGCAGCTCTGTTAAGGCTATATTCTATTTGACGATATCAACGTTTGTAAAATGATTATATCCTTGTTTATTGAATGTCAAACATAGACAGATAATGTTCGAAAGCGTTGCGATCGCCAAGTAAAACGTAGCTTAATCTGGCGCAGAAGTTATCATAATCAGTATCGGCATATTAATATATCTAATTTACCAACAGTTTAAGTTCATTCGTTCTTTTTGGCAGCTCTGTTAAAGCTATATTCTATTTGACGATATCAACGTTCGTAAAATGATTTTATCTTTGTTCATTCAATGTTAAACATAGACAGATAATGGTCGAAAGCGTTGCAATCGCCAAGTAAAATGTAGCTTAATCTGATCCATCTGGCGTAGAAGTTATCATAACCAGAGAAAAGAATATAAAATAGAATAAGCAGAAGAAAATAAAAGAGATATAATATTAGCAGCTATGGCATGTATTGTACTGCTTATATTATTTAAGTAATAAAATTTATATTCTCTTTTGAAACTATTTAATACTCTTTTGGAACAATGTAATTTTATTTTCAATTGATAAATATTATATATATATATTTTTTGCACTAATTTAATATAATGGCGTTTATCTTGCTATAAATAATAATGGCTTTGCATGACATTCGCGCGAATGACAATAATAATTAATTAATGAAATTCGAAAAATGACTTCATATCACATATTTTCGATAATTAATTATTATTGTCATTGATCTTATATCGCCAGTCATACACAATATGCACATCGATAATATGAACTTAACTATTATTAAGATAATGATAAATAAGAATTAGGCCATGTGAAAACTTTTTTCATGTCTTTATTGTCATTGTCGTCATTTTCGTTGTCATAATCATTGCGCTATAGGAAGAGTGTAAAAACTTCTTTGTCCACCAATCAATGCGAATCCTGCCGATCTAAAACTTCATCCTGAAGCGCAACAGATCATAACGGAGAAAACAAGCTTCTTTTTCGATCGGATTCTTCAGGTCGGCACTTGGTTACGTCCGATTCTGTCACGACGTCAACGACCATTCGCCAGGCATAAACTGTAAATCGGTCGTGAATCGTCAATAACACTTGCAAAAAACGCCCGAGTGTTCAATTGATGAAAAGACGTCCTTACCTGGAATTGGCCGATGGTGCGGGCAACTCTGCGAAGACAATGCGAATTCTGCCCATCTGAAACTCCATCTTAAAGCGCAACAGATTATAACGGAGAAAGCAAGTTTCTTCTTTGATCGAATTCTTCAGGCCGGCATCTGGTTACGCCCGACTCTGCCACGACGTCAACGACCATTCGCCAGGCATAAATTGCAAATCGGTCGTAAATCGTCAATAACACTTACAAAGAACGCCCGAGTGTTTAATTGATGAAAAGACGTCCTTATCTGGAATTGGCCGATGGTGCGGGCAACTCTGCGAAGACAATGCGAATCCTGCCCATCTGAAACTCCATCCTGAAGCGCAACAGATCATAACGGAGAAAACAAGTTTCTTCTTTGATCGAATTCTTCAGGCCGGCATCTGGTTACGTCCGACTCTGCCACGACGTCAACGACCATTCGCCAGGCATAAATTGCAAATCGGTCGTGAATCATCAATAACACTTGCAAAGAACGCCCGAGTGTTCAATTGATGAAAAGACGTTCTTACCTGGAATTGGCCGATGGTGCGGGCAACTCTGCGAAGACAATGCGAATCCTGCCCATCTAAAACTCCATCCTGAAACGCAACAGATCATAACGGAGAAAACAAGCTTCTTCTTCGATCAGATTCTTCAGGCTGGTATCTGATTACGTCCGACTCTGCTACGACGTCAACGACCATTCGCCAGGCATAAATTGCAAATCGGTCGTGAATCATCAATAACACTTGCAAAGTACGCCCGAGTGTTCAATTGATGAAAAGACGTCCTTACCTGGAATTGGCCGATGGTGCGGGCAACTCTGCGAAGACAATGCAAATTCTGCCCATCTGAAACTCCATCCTGAAGCGCAACAGATCATAACGGAGAAAACAAGCTTTTTCTTCGATCAGATTCCTTAGGCTGATATCTGGTTACGTCCGACACTACCACGACGTTAACGACCGTTCGCCAGACACCAACTGCAAATCGGCCGTGAATCATCAGATCGAGAAAGCTTTGTTAACACATTGCGGTCCGTATGTTGTTAGTAAAAGTAAAAGATTAGTTTCCGCTCATTTTTTAGAACATATCAAACTATACATGTTTTTATTAAAATAATTACACGTTTGTTTAACAGTAATGCGATAATGAACGTCAATCGACGTCACCGGTTCTTACGCTTTTTAAAACCAAAGACGTTGATTCACATTATCGGCACGCAATGTGTTAAATTACAAGGATTAATAGATAAACCAATTTTCTTCTTTCCCTAGCTTTATTTTCCCAATCTTTTTGCATTACAAAGGCATATTACGAAAAAACTGTCAATGACGATATTGCAAAATTGCGTTTAGATAATTTTAATTTTACGGCTGCTGATTCTTTGTCTTGCACGATTTTGTTGCATTTTGTGCTTGTCAGGCTCGAAAAGTTTTTAATGTTTGCATCGGATTGAATACTATCAAAAAATGAGAAGTCAGTTTTGATATGCCGCTTTTTTGCATATATAGCTAATTAAATTTGATTTTTTTTCAATATTGCGATTATTATTCGAAGAAAAATTCCTATATCTAAATATTTAACAGTAAAGCAAAAATCAAGAAAAAATATTTATGATACTTTTATTGCATCGAAAAAAGGACAATATTTACATTTTCGAAAAAAAAAATGGGCATAAAATCATATATGGCTAAAATCATATATGTAATTATATCCGGAAATATGCATATACAATCGCGCCAAATTTCGGATGTAATTATATACGGTTATATATGATTATATATAATCTCTTATATAAGTTTACTTTTTCTCGGATTGTATCAAAAAGTAATGCAATTATTGTTCAAGATACATAAAGCCGCTTTTACTGTTATCATCCCTAGAAAATGGAAATAAGTAAAAAAAAAGAACATGAATGTAAGGCTCAAATGACTAAAATCAAGAGTGTGGATATAAAATGGCAATAACGAGCCAAGCGCGGTATTAAGGGCGCAACAATATTTAATATAAAAGATAACAACATTAAAATTAATAATTAAAAATTAAAATACGTTAATCACGAAAGGCGGATGTTTCGGCCCTTTTTGGGGGCCATCTTCAGCGCACAAAATTAAAATTAAGGTTACATACAAAATAAAACTCTTAAATGGCTAAGCGCATAATTACATATAAGTAAAAAAAAAATAAGTGACCGTTTGTGGACTATTTTATATTCTTCGACAGGCTTCTATATTTATATCCAATAATATTTATTTATCATTTAACAATCCATATAATACACCTTGATTTAAAAGTATGATGGTCATCTTTTCGTGACCTTCAGCCACTACGCGGCTGAATTTATTTCCTTTTAAATTCAATATGGTAGGCATCACCGCAAACAGTCCATAAATCAATAGACACTCCCAGACACACGGGGTAACACATTTAATGCTACTCTGCGGTCGACCAGCTTTGCGATTAGCGTGCTAAAAACACGTATGGGATACGACCGGCCGGGACCGACGCAACACAACGTACGACCGCCGTGCGTGTTTAAGATTTATTTTAATGAAACTTTCGGCTTCTCCTCCTTCCCTTCCGCGATCGCGCATTCCACGTTGTGCTGTGACCTCTAGACTAGCGGTACTCGGCTAGGGGGCCTCGTAATGACGACAGAATTTTACTTATTAGTAACTTGTCACTTTATAGATACAAATTGCGAACTAAAAACTATGATATTATCTACTACTAAATCTTTAACAAAAAATCATACTGCCCAAAATGTAGCCAATGATTTATTGGACATTTTTAAAGAATGGAATTAATGAAAGTTACTTGCATCGTAACAGATAATGTCATAAATATGATTAAAATGTATGAAATTTTAAAGAAGTATCTTCCATGTTATGCACACACTTTAAATTTAGTGTTGTGCAAGATAATTTAAATTTAGATTGTATAAAACATATCATAAATAAATGTAAAAAGATTGTAAGATTTATAAAAAAATAAAAAATGATTAATAAAAAATGGTTAGGTTGCAACGGAAACTTTTAAACAAGAGCACAAAAATGAGTTGGAAGATATCACAAAAAATTCATACAAACTAGTTCAAGAGATACATTATTCCAAACTAATGAGGATAGAAGAGAAAGCAGAACTCCTAGTTAGGAACTATTGGCTAAAAATCTGTATAGTAATAAAGAATATCCCGAAGATATCTTTGAGAAATACAATATCTTCGCAATGTTCTCTGAACGTGGGGCCCACGATAAACAAGACACAGAGATCGAGATTGACAAGTTTTAGAGTTGAATTTAATGATTGGATTTGTGATTATATATGACGTTGAAAATTTGGAATGTTTTTCTTGTATGTTGAAATATTATTCCTTATATACGCTTGTTATTGATATTATTGATTGTTTGATTGCTTTATTGATGTTATTCTTGAGCGTGCACGATTATTATGAATTGACGATATTTTGGCTTTTGTTATTAACGCATATTTGAACTTCTTTCGCTTATTTGATTCTTTGTATTATTATTATCACGTTTCTTTGATCGATTTTCGAAAATATTGAACTTTTGCTAAAATTATTAGAATCCCGTTGATTTAACTTAATGATTATAAAAATTTTATTAGTCAGATAATTTGTTTAATTGCTGCCTTGATTATTGAGAACCTTTAAGAGATAATTTATTCTACTTATGTAAAATTAATTTTCGCTACCTCTTTTCATATCTTTTTGAATTTAAATTGAGAATATTAAAGCATGTATTTATTGAGCACGTATTATTGAATTTTCATATATATTGTGTACTAATCAGTTTCTTATAAGATATTGTTTAATATTGTATTTCTCGTGTTCCGCCGATCTTTTGCGTGAGATTTTCGTAAAATTTAAGTGCGCGAGAAGGATCTGTGGAATTTCGCGTGTTATATTTTGCGTGTTGAATTTTTTGAATTCGATTACTATCCCATTACGGGAAAGAGAGAGGAAATATTGCAAGAAATAATATATAATTTAGTTTTTAAAATTTATCTTGTTCCTCTTTATTATCTTGTTCCTCCCTAAAATTATTCTTAAAGAAATGACAGATATTTAATATATCATTAACATAAATATTAACGAAAATTATATACACGAAATAATAGAAAATTTATATAGATTTTAAAAAGTATCCTATATTACACCTAAGTCTGTCGAGATCGGTTACGTAGGGCAGTGACATCATTCACGCATGCACAAAAGATTCTGTCCGTGAGACATTTTCCACGAGCTTTCATCACTGCGCGGGGTTCCCTTCCGCTAGGTTGAACTTATCGGGTAGGTCTTCAGGTGTGGGTATTACCGGCGGATCCCATTCCAACTCCGCGTATCTTTCTATTTTAATTAACCGCGACCGCAACGTCGGAACAGTTCCTTCCGAATCTTGTCCACGCCTTCCTAATTATTCGCGTAACTGCTCCAGCGATAACCGGTATATCCATTCTATGGAACGTCGTTGTCAGAATCCATGATCTTTAGTACAAAGATTCAAATTCGCCAATTAACCGTTGCTTAACGACAGTGACATAAATATCGAAACCCAAAATTTATTATTATGTGCTGTGATCCATCGAGGACGCAAATATTTGCCATTTCAGATTCGAGTTTTATTTAGGAAGAAGCTCTCTGAGAGAAGCGAACAATAAGCCTTTTTCTTACGCGTCAACACGTGTGTCGATAATCGAACGCAAAAACACGCGTAAACACGATCGCGATCACCGAATTTCAAAACAGGCTAAACCGACGAAATCTTCCGCAGAACGCTCTGCGCATTACATGTACACGGGTCACGCTTGTGTGCGTATTCCTTTCACACGCGCTGGCAGCGGTCACAAAACGCATAACTTGCATCACTGCACTGGCCCTGCGCGGCCCGATAGTCGCAGTGAGCCGATTCTCTGAACATCTTTTGAATATGCATGCTATATGGATTCAGCCCTATTATAAGAAGCATTATATCGTCCAAGGCTTTTCTGCAAAGAAAAGCAGTTGATTTTTTCCGACATTTAGAAGGGAATATGTATAATTAAGGTCCATGCACAAAATAAATATGCCTATGATAAAGTTCATATCTGGCTTGATTCGTATTCAATTAGAAAATCATCAATTTAAAATAAAAAAATTAAACAGCAGATCCAAGATCACCAATATAAAGAGCGGGATAAAGGAAAAAAAGAATTATGCCAGCATGTATTTCTTTCTAATGAATAAGTACATAGTGTTTTTGTTAAAAAAAATCAACAAATGTCTGATGTGCAAATATGATATTCACAGTATAAAAAACCGAGAATAATAAGAATATAAGAATAAGTCAAGGTAACAAGTCAAATGAAAAAATTGGGAACAATGAATAATGAAAGTCTAGATGCAGAAAAATTCTTCATCCGAATTTCCATTTTTCTTTTGAAAGAGATCCAAGAAATAAGAGTCGATTCAAGTGCTCACCCGTTGTTTGATTCCTCTCATTGCTCTTGATGTCACCAACCTCGGAAAATTTCCTTTCTGCTGGTACAGAGGTACTAATAATACTGATGTGTCGAACTGCCAGTTCGTATAGCGTTGGAAATGAGTGCTTTAAGGATTTCCAATATTGAAATGGATCATGGTGTCGAGCAATTACCGGTTGTTTTAAATATTGTCTTAATTCATGGGTAAGATGTTCATCGTTCGTACTTTCATCAGTACACTTTGCCACCAAATCGTCATGAACCTTCCAAAGACTATACTGACTAATTCCCTCAGGACTTCGTTGAACTGATCGTTTTTCCTCAATTTTTTTCACACTAATAATCGATTTTATTTCTCTATTGATTCGTTCCACAGCAGCAGCTGCTGCACGGACATTTTGAAAATATATTCATTTGAATCGCGGATCAAGTATTGCAGGAATTGAGATAATCTTATTGTTTTCAACATCTTTAAATTTCTGTTGAATCGATGCAAAGAGTTTTGTCTGGAAAAGAATTCCGTCGTTTGTTGAAGAATTAATTTGTTCAATTGATAGTGTCATACAGTGAATGATTGGTATAATAACACTGCAAGTAGGATAGTTGCTGCCGCTGATTTCCTGGATGACACATTCAATTGGCTTCATGAGAGACACGACTTCCTGTAGGACTTCAATTTGGCTATGATTTAGCATATCTGGAATGTCTGTTCTTTTGCATTTCAAAGTAATTGCATGAACGTACTGTTCCAAAGCGAGAAATCTGTCTAACATGTAGAGAGTGGAATTCCAGCGAGTCGGAACATCGAGAATAAATTTCAATGCAGTTCCCTCTGTCTTCTCATCAAATATTTGTAACCGTTTTAACTCGTCTGAAGCCACAACACTTCTTTTGATAACCACAACAATTTTCTTGACTGTAGCAATAATATTGTTGATCTCTTGCATATTCTTTAATATTTTAGGTACAAGGTGAGACAAAAAATGTGCAAAACATCAGATACGTCTTTCAAGGCCCACGACATTATGTACAGCAGCTTTAATATTTGCTGCTCCATCACTGGTGATTGCCATAATTTTTTTTCGATCTAATTTAAAATCATCAATTTTAATTCATCGTAGAATTTTAAAAAATTGTCGTACGATAACGAAACAAATCGCATTAAAAAGCTCAAACCTTCAGCTTTTCAACGATTCTTTGATCATTTCTGTACGATGATTCATTCAAAAGTTATGACACTTTTTGTGCGCGCGTGTGACGCTTCAATCCACGTAACGTCTGTCGGCGCGCTCCGTAAATTCACCGAAAATCGTATATCTTGCATAAATTCTTACATGAAAAGTATTGCTCGTTCGAAAAAAAACTTATAGAATATTTCTTGTGCAAAATTGTTCACTCTTTAATTTTCTACTCCTGTGTTTTTTTTTTGTAAAATTGATATTTAACGAGATATTTGCAGAAAAACGGAATGTAAGCCCTATTTGTTTAATTATTTTTCTTAGCGGCCACTGTATAATGGTAAACTTTTTTCCCCTTCAGTCTTATGCAAAAACGAAGGTCTGTGCCAAAATTTAGCTGGCTAACATTTTTTCTAAGCTTTTGCTCGATTTTTGTCTAAAGTTACTGTACTACCTGAGATAATGATAAGAGTGAGCGAGACAATGACAAGAGTGAGCGAGAGGAGAATAGCAACGTGCAAAGAAGATTCGAGGATCAAGATCGAGCTTTTATGAATGCTGCTATTCCTCTTTCGCTCACTCCTGTGATTGTCTCGCTCATTCTTATTATTGTCTTACTATCAGAAGCGAGAGCGAGGCATAAATAAGAGCAAGTAAGAAAAAGGACGGCAAAGGCTCGATCTTCGAGTCTTCTTTGGATGTTGCTATTTTCCTCTTGCTTGCTTCTGTGATTGTCTCATTCCTATATTGTCTTACTTGCATTCATATATTCGTTTTGCTAACTCTAAATGCTCATCTCATTCGCTACAAGCTTTTGTTGCCGACAAGCGGCCGATGAGAAACTATGAAAATTTGTAAAAGAGAGATAAATATATTATTAAACAATAAAAGTATTATTATTTTTATTATTTTTAAGTGATATATTTACACATATAAAAGAAATTACACACACACACACACACACACACATATATATATATATATATATATATATATATATATATACAAGATGTTATTAAAAAAGTGTCGCATTTGCTCAGCACCATTCGATAGAAAACAATAATCTAAGAAAAAGTGTTTAATACTATATTTTTCAATGCGATAAATAGTTTCGCCTCTATTTATTATTGTAATCGGTCAATCAGTGCACAGCTACAAAATAAAATCAGCGATGAAGAGTATGGCTCTCTATTATTAAAAATTTGGAAATGCTTTCAATGCTTATAATTATTTGTGGCTGATTGCATCATATATCTCCGCGCTGATTGACTAATTACAATAATAAATTGTGACGAAATTATTCATCGCATCGAAAAATAATATTAGATATTATTCCTTATAGATTTTCATTCTCTATCGAATGGCGCTGAGAAAATGCGACACTTTTTTAATACTATGCCATATCAAATACACCCACAACCCCCCCCCCCTCCCCACACACATATATATATATAGGATGCGAAAAATAGCAGACACGTCTCCACGGGCTGTATGCGTGCGTGTACGAGGTGAGTGCGTGATACACGAAAATATGTGCATGTGCAAGGATGTGAGAGCGCGTGGGAGAATGTGCGAAATGTACGAAATCAAAGCGAGCGACAGTGAGTCGATATCGATTTGCCCGACGACATGTCTCGTGAAACTTTTGTATAGTACATCTTAATCTTATATAATAAAGTTATTAATTTATATATACAAGGTGTCCGACAAATAAGTGACCAAATGAAAGGTGGAGGTAGATTGGGTCAAACTGAAAAGAGAAGTCCTGTACCATTTTTTTATATAACGCTTAATAAAGGAGTTATTATTAAGTAAAGTCTGGCCCATCAGCGTCGACTTTTAGCCGGATAGCCGGACGCACGTCAGTGAGCCGTTCGCCTGATAGTGTGAGTCGCCATAGCGACGGAGCGCCCATGCACACTACTAGGCGCACGGCTAAAGATCGGCGTTGATTGGATAGACTTAATCAATAATAACTCTTTTATTAAACGTTATAAAAAAAATGGTTCAGGATTTTTCGACTCAGTTTGACCCAATCTACCTCAACCTTTCGTTTGGTCACTTACTTGTCGGACACCCTGTATATATATTAAAATCAGTGTAAGTTTAACCCGAGTTTCTCGATTGGTCCTATCAATAAATTAATATTTGTCGGTAATAACTAGAAATCACACATATATATATATATATATATATATATATATATATATACATACATAATATGCAACGGATATGACAGTTTAAAAAAATATATTTTACAAATGTTTTAGAAAAACTGCTTTTTTAATAATTATTTATTTTAATAATTAATTATTATTAATTATTTACAATTTAATAATAAACAAATATAATATAATTATGCATTGAAAATAGATAATCTCGTATAGATCTACTACAAATCTTACTTCGAAGTCTATAGGAATTCGAGCTATTATGTTTCCGAACGTTCACAACTACTAATATTCATTCGCTAATAAATTGTGAAATTTTAAAATAATGAAAGATTTTAGCGATTAAGTATATACATATTTGAGTTGCGTTGACATTTAGGATCTTTAGAAAACGTTCAACATATTAGGGTTAAAAAAGAAAAAAGAACATGATTTGAAAGATATTTGCATGTCCACAAAGATTTATGGTATATGCAAAATCTGTTCCTTATTATATATACAGGGTGTTAGGAAAGTCTGGAAACGGTCAAATATCTCATAGAACAATGTAAACAATGCATTTTAGAGAAAAATGTTTCAGGCAAAAGTTGTATGGTTTCAAGGGGGACATAAGGTGGTGTCATTAATTTGACCTTGAATAGTTGCTTGAAGGTCACGTGAAGGCCACCTTCAATTTTTTTAAATAGAACTGCCTACTTTTTATTGCATATTCTTGTAGCTTATTTCGAGAGCTTTTCAAAACACTATAATAAAGTATTTTTTCATTAAGTACTTTTTGAGTTATTTTATATTTTAATCTGACATATTTTGATATAAAAATTAAAATATCTCATAAAATATTTAGTTTTCGATAATCTTACCGTAATTTTATGTTCAGAATAATGGGACAAATCAATTAGTATAAAACAGTGCTCGGATTTAGTTGCACATTTCGGCCCGATTCCGTGGCTCACGCCTATTGCCCCCCACTCACCGCTCGTGCGTTAGCGACGAGTCGCCAGATACGCGTAACTAAGGAGCGCGACGTTTTGTCTCAGGAGCGTCCGTATATAGGAATGCCTAAATATAATAATAAGACAATACTTTTCTATAAATAAAAGTTTTTCTTCAATATTTTATATCAATGAAATATAAAATATTGAAGAAAAACTTTTAATTTTGAGAATTTTCGCGGTGCATTTAGAAAAGTATTGTCTTACGATTATATTTGGACATTCTTATATACGGACGCTCCTGAGACAAAGCGTCGCGCTCCTTAGTTACGCGTATCTGGCGACTCGTCGCTAACGTATGAGCGGTGAGTGGGGGGCAATAGGCGTGAGCCACGGAATCGGGCCGAAATGTGCAACTAAATCCGAGCACTGGTATAAAAAAATTGTTTTTAAGAAAAAGTATGTAATTATTCACACTGTATTTTTTTAAACAATTATTTGTTTTTCTCTTTACACTAATTGATTTGTCTTATTATTCTGAACATAAAAGTATTACGGTAAGATTATTGAAAACTAAATATTTTACGAGATATTTTAATTTTTATATCGAAATATGTCAGATTAAAATATAAAATAACTCAAAAAGTACTTAATGAAAAAATAATTTATTATAGTGTTTTGGAAAGCTTTTGACATAAGCTATAAGAATATGCAATAAAAAAGGGGGGTTCTATTTAAGAAAATATCAATCACATTGACATAGCCTTGAAAAGGTTACTCAAGGTCAAGTCCATATTTTCATCATGTGTCCCTCTCTGAACTCTACAACTTTTGTATAAAACATTTTTTTTTATCTTGTTTACTTTACGAGATATTTGCGTGCGTTGATTAAAATGACTCACCTGTTTAAAACATGTACGGCACATCATATTGCATAATTAATCTGTACAATAATTCTTATGTTATATCATTTATGTTCGATTCAGAAAACGTTGCTATTTTTACATCAGAAAAAAACATTAAGATTATTATTATTTATACGAGCTTAAATTTATTATTTAAGTTTTATAAATTTGATTCTTATGTTTTTTTAGAGAAACAAGTATTATTTACAACGAAAATCTACATTCTATTGCGCATAAAATAGAAGCGGCATGGTCGATAACACGTGGAAAAGTATATCAATGGTTTGGTAATTTAATTAATCCATCTTGGTGGTCTAAGTTGTGGTTAAACGATGGTCTTATTACATTGGTCGGAATGGACGTTATGAATGCCGTCAATGCTATTGAGGTTATTATGTTTTCTTAATGTATATCTTTAATGCTGAATATATGCAATTAAATGCAATGCTTGATATCAAGATAGTAGGAAAGTTCTGGAACTATATATTTATAATTAAAAAAATGTACAAACTGTTTAAACTGGTATAAATCTTTTTCATATCTTAAGAGACTACTATGCGCTGATTGTTTGGCACTTTTAAATTGTTATAAATTCTACAATAAAAATAGAAATTTGGTTAAAAAATAACACATATTGAAATTATAATAATTTCAGCAATAGAACCAGGAGTAATATTAATGCATCCTATTAATGTGTACATTTCCTTTGACTAGTTAAATATTTACTTGATCATTAAAATATTGAAACTTTCCTCTTTAGCATTACAAAAATTCGGAGATATTGGATTTACTCATAGTTCAAACTCAATATGAATCTCTCCAACTGGATGATTGTAACTTTACGCAGTCTCTTTTATCAGAAGCCAGCAATCCTCCTGAAATTAATTCGCTTTCCTCTTTTTTTCATTACCTTAAAGGTAAAAATCAGTAAATATAATTAAACAATTGTTCATAAATTTTGAAACGTGAAAATTATAAGAAAATAGAAAAGATAGTATAGATTAAAATAGTATAGAAATAATACTATTATTATCTACAGTCTAATAATATATAATAATATATATTAATTTTGTTTTGATAATGTAAAAAAAAATAATATAATCACAATTAAAAATTAATCTGTATTTATATGTAATTATTTGTATTTATCAAAAATTATAAATTTGTAGACATTGCAATTTATATACATAAATTGTTTAACTCTATGTAAACCACACAACTAAAATTTATAGACATTGCAATTTACATACATAAATTGTTTAATTCTATTTAAACTATGTACATAAATTACTCTTACATATGATATGAATTGTAGCACCTTTGATATTGCGCATGCTGCAACATTTGGTTACTAAGAAAATCTTTTGGAAGAGTGTCGGCCAATATTTAAATATGCAGTGAGTAATATAATATTATATATGTATGTATTTTTGTTGAATTACTTGTTTTTACCTGATTGATGATCTTCTTTTTTCAATTAATATAAATAATTTTGATTTTTTTTCTTTGTCCTTAAACTTTCATTCTGTTTCCTTATATAGCAATTAAATTGCTATTCCTTATTTCTCATTTCTTACTATCTCTCTTCTACTATTTTATCTTGTTTTATTTTACCTGTATCTTTTAATATTTATTACATAATAGATTTCATTATATTGCTTATCTACTCTTTATATTCCATTTTATCTAAGAAAAAACAAATTCCAAATTTTTTTTATTTTACCTTATATTCTAATTGGCAAATTTATATTATATCTATTTTGTTTCCTATTTTTTTATAAATTCTTACAACACTCTTTTTATTTTTATTTTTTTTTTTTTTTGTTTAAATATATAATTGTATAATTGGAATATACTAATCGTTTATATGTTTACTTATCTCTTACATTTTTATGTAAATAAATACAAATCTTTGCGTCAAAAATAATCTATTTTATTTAATGATATACAAATGTTTTCACGAATGAATTCACTTTAGATCGTCGTCAGCATTATTAATCGAAGCGTATTACAACGTTAAAAAAACAAATTAAAACTTATAGCAGTAAAAGCGAAAAATTTCTTCATAGTGATAACCGGTCTGACGTGCTTCAATCGCATCATGAGAGTCGATGACAATAACCACACACAAATCTATATACAAAATTAAATACATCAATACAACTTAGTCATATATTCCCCTAGTAATGCTAAAAATGATATTAAAGGTCGAAGCGTTCATTTTCGTTAATTTTGATTAAATGCAATAGATTATTCACGACGTAAAAATCCGTGTCTGGCTCTTATTTATTTTTTATATTTAAATTTGTTTACAATGTTGTCAGTGACATTTGACAATATATAATAATTAAATATTGTCAAATATACATATGATTAATTTCATTGAAGTTTAAATTATTTTTTGTTCTTCTATTTCAACTTTAGTTTGACGTCGTAAAATTATAATTTAATAGATTCGCAATATATATTAAGAAAGAGTGAGAGAGAAAGGATTAGATTCTATTATTAAAATTATTGTTTGTGTATATATTATATTATATACTAATATATATTATGAATTTTAAAATACACACACACACACATATATATATATAATATAAGTAATACTTTGATATTTTTAGATAATTTGCAATTTTAGTACAGTTTTTATTGTCTTAATAATGCCAAATTTTACAATTATAGTATGTTGGATTGGGTTTCTGATGATTTATGGCTTGTTATACAAGATGTTCTATATGAAACATATCCCAATACGAAAGACAAACTTTTTTTAAAGTATCTAGTAAATGGTTGGACAAAGTATGTGAATTATCCAACATTGAAAATAGTGCGAAATTATTCTGCAAAAAGAATGCATATAGCAATAGAAAACTACGATTTTCTTGAAAATAACCTGCTATGGATACCTGTAACGTTTACTACGCAGAGTCATCTTGATTTTACGAATGTTGCTTCTCCGCTTGATGATGAGAGATTAATACTTATATCATCAACACTTGGCAACCAAATTGATATAGTAGAAGATGGTTGGGTGATATTTAACTTACAACAAGTTGGTAAATATTTAACAAAAAATTATATTATATAAATCATATTTCTATATTTATTTTATATAATCGAAATTTTTTTACGGCATTATACAATTTTATTTGTTTCTTTTATTAGTGAGAATACATTAGATAAACAAATAATTAAATAATATTATAATATATAAAAAAATATTAAATATACGAAATATATTCTGCGTTCTGTTATTATTGATTCCGTGAAATAAATTTAATTTTTTTTATAATTTAATTATTATTTAAACCGATATGAATATAGATTATTTTGCAAGTCCTTACATAACTTAATTTCATGAAATCACTATTGTCAGTCTAAAATGTTATAACTTATAAGATGTCTGTAATATTATAATTAATGCTACAATTTACATTTTTCCCTTCAATATATTTATAATCATTTAAAAAAGATGTATATATGCAGAAACATTTTTCGATAAGTCCTCAAAAGAATATAACAAAATTTTAAATTTATAGTTATAATATTTCTTTATAAATTTCGAATTAGAAAGATCTCATAATGTATAAAAATTATTGACTACAGGGTACTATCGCGTTAATTACGATAGTGAAAACTGGCAAAGAATTGCAAAATATTTAAACTCTAGAGAATATATAAAAATACATGTTCTCAATCGTGCTAAAATCATCGACGACGCATTTCGTTTTATGATAACACAACAACTTGATTCTTTTATATTCTGGAATTTGACAAGCTATCTTGCACAAGAGACAAATTATATAGCATGGTATCCTATGATCAAAGCTTTTGAATATATGTCGAGCGTCTTTCCGTTTATAGATACAGATAGCAGAGTCAATATTATCAAGGTAAATAGTTTAAAGATTTCATTCATAAAAAAGGTGTGGAAAGTATTATAGATTTAATTAACTTTATTTACATAATAAAATATATATAATTGAAACAAATTTTGTTATCTTTTTTTTTATCTTATTTGAATTAAACAGGAATTTTATATATTTTAATAAAATAAGAAGATAATATATATATTATATATATATATATATATATATATATATACATATATATGTTAAAAAGGGAAAAATACTTATTTATAGTATTTATACAGTTTATATAATTTATAATTTATAATAGTATAAGATATGTAAATAATATACGAGGAAAGATTGTTAGTTTTGTAAGCCCATTATATAAAATTTAATAAGTTAGACACAAATTAATTTATAAATTTGCATATACATCATAATATATACGTATGCTTTTGCAAATAATAAGAAATTAATATAATATTTCAGAACAAGTTAAACTACATGTTAAGAGGTCTACTTTCAAAAATAAAATACAAAGAAAGCTCTGAGGAGGACGAATTTACTAAATGTTTAAGACAAGAAGCCATTAAATGGGCATATATTATCGGCGATACCATCTGTCAGAGAAAAGCTAACGACAGATTGTTACGGCATATTGGAAAACTGAAAAAAAATAAGTAATTTTTTTTAACGTTAAAATTTTTATACATTTTTTATTACATCTCCCACAAAGTTTAATAAATTATTAAATCAAAATACGAAATATTTACATACATTATTTTTAAAACATTAATTCTTTTCAAATATTATAGACTTCTGCCGTGGTGGGAAGAATGGATATACTGTAAAGGTTCGATGTTAGCAGATCATGATACTTGGCACAAAATGAAAAATATGGCATTGATGCAAAACCGTGATAATAGATTTTTAGAATTTTTAGCTTGTTCTAAATATTACATCAATGAATATTTAGAATTAATAACACCGCATAATGGAACATATATCGGAATACAAGCCAAAAATTGTATTAATAGTTTTCTTTATATTATTGCAAAGCACGCCAAACACGATTATGTGTTTATGAATATATTAACAAATTTTGAGAAATTAAAACCGAAGTAACCAGAATTCTTTTTCTTTTTTTTATGATAAACGCATGTTGCTCATAATTACGAAAGTTTATTACATAAACTAAACATATATTTGCTATTTTGTTTCTAAAGAGACATCAGTGCCTTGGCCACATTAACTATTATTATTAATCATGTATATTCCAAGAAACAACTTGACGAGGTAATTTCATAAATTCATTTATAAATCCAATTATACAACTTTTTATTATTAAACTTATTAAACTATTTATTATTAAACTTATTTATATTCGTATATGTATATATATACATACACACACACACACACACACACACACACACACACACACACACACAAAATACGCGCGCAAAGACACACACAATATTATGAAGTAATTTATATATATGTACAATATTTTATTTTAATCATGCTGAGTGGAGGAGAGTAGGAATAATGTTGCGCAACGCTATTATAGTACTAAATTAAATTATTACTTATTCACAATAAATGTAGAAATAATTTGTTTCAGATCAAAAATACCACGACGAATATAACGACCACAAACTTTTGGGTTGTCTCTGGGCCGTTCTTTCTCGCCGCGCGCTTATACTCACGCGAATTGGTCGATCTTTTTAAATTAATTCTCAATAATTATCACGAAAATCGCAAAATGATAAAGGACTTTTCTGTTCAGTTTACTGTGCTCTACCCGCTCACGAGCGTTGGCACAATCTTTACCGGACACCTTGTATATATATATATATATATATATATATGTATATATAGTATGTACATTAGTATATAGTATACATATATGCATATGTATACAATTCCTAAAAATGAGGCAAATACTACAGCATTGCTACAATACTGCTGTCTGTTAGATTGCTGTCTTTATCTAACATCGTTCGTGCTATAACACTGTTTTTACACAAATGCTATTTTCTAACATGAAAATGACTACAGAAGAGAAAAGCATAACGTTATTGATAATGCTCGTGTAATATAGCTGCTAATATGATCATTCTATAGAAATTTCAACAACATCCTCTATCTCAATATTTCTGAACTAATTTACTGCTGTTTTTCGTTCTATTATACCTACACACACGCAAACATACGCACGAATTGTTGTACAAATTATATTTTTATATTAGACTTCTAATCTCGATTAAAGGGTAAACAGTGTCTTTTTTCGTGTAGTTCAATCCCAGGAAACTTGTTTACACGTTCGTACAAACTGTATAGCTTTTATATAAAGCATATATTATGATGAGTTGACAGCTCGTCTGCAATTCGAGACGCCATATTGAGATAAAAGTAGATAAGGAAAACTGTAATTTCGTAATTATTTCTCGTTTTCCATATGAAATCGGAATTTCCTGGGATTATTGATGTATATATTGCAATCGTGGAGAAGCATTTTCAATTCTGTCAAATGAATGCGACGAAAGACTAGAAGTACGAAAATAGTAATTTTATCGGTAATACAGACGGTTGAGGGATCCCCTTAAAATGCAACAATATTAACGCTTGTGAAACAATTGTAATTAATTCTTCTAATTGTAAAGAAACAGAAACTATATTATAATTGGCATTGATTTTTAATATATAAGATAAGTCGCTAAAAACAGAATATTATGTATTTCTCTTTTAAAGAGGATGCCGGATTACCGACAGAACGCGAATATTAGTAAGCTTGCAGAATCTTTTTGTTGATTAAAGATATCAACAAATCCTTTTCCACAATTAAGGTACACATAATAACGGAGTGCGGGGTTTAACATTTCATATGAAAAGTTAAAAAATTTAGAAAAGCTCAGAGTACCAATCAAGATCTGCAAAAAATCCTTAAACTAGCGACACTCAATAAAGTCGACAGTTATATAGTAAGAAATAATTTACTTGTAACGATGCATTCCCCATCGTTACTGCCCAGTACCCGGCCGCCGATCCGCCGGAAGTCCGCCGCCCGACGAACACCGGTCGGGCAAATGCGGAGGCGCTGAGCGCCCATTTTTAAATAATATCAGAAACGCGTAAACATATAACCGCCGTTAGGCGCGCGGAAACATCGAGAGCCGACGACGCGCTCGGGTAACCGCCCGACCGTTACCGAAAATACCCGAGTCGCGCGCGCCGGTTCAACGATAAACCAGATACCGTTAGAACAATAGGCGAATTACGCAGACGCGCGCGCCGAAAACCGGTATAAATAGAGCGCGTTTCTGAACATCGGGACCAGATCTTCCGCACCGCCAGAGTCTGTAAGACGCCTGGAAACCGCCTAGATCCTGAACCGCTCAGAGAGAGAGAAAACGGGGTTGGGTGTACCCAGCCTCCGCCGAGAGTTTGCGGCATCTCCGAGAGCGATCCGTCCGAAACCTTTAAAGAGAGGTAAACGGGAACGGGCGTACTCGTCCCCGTCGAGAGTACTCGACACCTCGAAACAATCCGACCACCTGCGTGCAACGGCGATCATCTAGTGGTGGGGAGTTCCCTGCCATCGACGGGTGTTCTCGTCGGCTGTTGCACTCCCTAATTACACGGGGACAGACCATCCTGACGTACAACAAACCGCACTAAAGACGCGTATCTAATACGGCCCGATCACCATCACGATATCGGAACGCGCCATTGATACGGCGCGCTAAGTCCCGCGTCGGGGGATGATCCACATCCCTACCGCGACACCGATCGATAGCAGCCATCAATAAGTACGCGGCGAAGGACCGCCCACCGGGCCGACCGAAATTACCGCCCGAGAGCTAACGGCCTCTACCAAAAACCACTGTCCGCGATCCGTAATCGATATTCCATCGATCCGCCACACAATCGCGCACCGCGCAACGCATCCGCGCGTTGCATTGAATGCACCGCACCCGATACGACCGCGCCACGATCCGTTCAGCCTTGTACACGCATTTATATACTATCTAAATACCAACGATTATAAGCATTTGTACATCGCACACCGCCGTACCGCTGTACGGGCGACCGATACACACACGCACACCACGATACATTCGATACTCTGCGCTCCACCCATCCTTGTTATACCTTTGCGCACTCACTCCCTCGTCACTCGTCTCGCACGCATAATAATACATTCGCACACCTATACACGCTCACACACATAAAACACACACGCCGTACATATACACCACAACACGCAATAAATTATATTTTACCTAACATCACTTTCGTTCGTCTCTCGATACCCTTTCACGAGCCCCGGATCCCGACCGAGTTATCCGTCACCGCCTCGCGAAAGCGGCTTGTTACATACTGTATCGAGATAATGATGGCGAATTATTGTTAGTAGTACCTAAGACGTTACTAAATTCGATAATTAGACAAGCGCATGAGCAAGGTCACTTTGGCGTTAATAAGACGGAAATGCTTGTACGAAGAGACTATTGGTTTAAGACTATGCGATCGAAAATCGAAAAAGTAGTAACGAGTTGTATAAATTGCATTCTAGCAGAACGAAAACAAGGTAAACAAGAAGGATTCTTGAATGTAATTGATAAAGGAGATGTTCCGTTACATACCTATCATGTGGGTCACTTAGGTCCAATGCCAAGCACAAAAAAAAATTACCGTCATATTTTCGTCATAGTTGATGCGTTTAATAAATTCGTGTGGTTATATGCTACGAAATCGACCGATGCTGCCGAAATAATCGACCGTTTGTGCAAACAATCCATTGTATTTGGAAACCCGCGTAGAATCATATCAGATCGCGGTACGGCGTTTACATCAAGCGCGTTTAAAGAATATTGTACCGAGGAAAAAATTCAGCATCTTCTTATTACCAAGGGAATACCTAGAGGTAATGGGCAAGTCGAAAGGGTAAACCGTACCCTTATACCGCTTTTAACTAAATTGTCGGCCCCAAAACCAGAAGAATGGTTTAAATTTATCGATACTGCTCAGAGATATTTGAACACTACGCCGAACAGAAGCACGGGCCGAACACCGTTCCAATTAATGTTTGGCATTCACATGCGATTAAGAGAAGATACACAAATACGCGAAATGATCGAAAGCGAATGGGCGCGAATGTTCGAAGAGGAACGCGATGATATCCGACAGGAAGCCAAAATAGGAAAGAAAAAATAGCCGAGATCCAAAGAGAAAATTTAAAGACTTTGAACAAAAAACGAAAAGTAGCATTAAAATACGCGGAGATCTTGTCGCGATTAAGAGAACTCAATTCGGTCCGAGACTTAAATTTCATAGTAAATTTTTAGGCCCTTATCGTGTAACTAAGGGAATGCGTAATAATCAGTATACAGTTGCGAAAATAGGTGAACATGAAGGACCGCAAGAAACTTCTACGTCTGCCGATTATATGAAACCTTGGTTGCATTTCGATGATACAGATGAACTTGAAAGCGAGGACGAAGAAGGAACCGAAAAATAAAGAATAGAAAATCACAATTAACATTCGAGGACGAATGTCTTACAGGACGGCCGAGATATAGGATTTAAGTACGTATTATATATACCGACATGCGTAGTATCGCATTCGATATTGCGGCTAGATCATAAAGTAGCGACGAATCCTTTAGCGAGCCGCCGCTAAGAGAGATTTTTATTATCGCGTGCGCACTCTTTGATTTTGACGTATGCGGCTAGATCATAGGGTAGCCGCGAGTCCGAAAAGATAAGCGCTACTCTTCTGTCGGCGTTCTTTACTCTCCGGGCATAAAAGAACAAGCAGCAGCGAGCGTCAGTTAGTCCTTCGCCGTCAGTTAAGAGGATGCCGGATTACCGACAGAACGCGAATATTAGTAAGCTTGCAGAATCTTTTTGTTGATTAAAGATATCAACAAATCCTTTTCCACAATTAAGGTACACATAATAACGGAGTGCGGGGTTTAACATTTCATATGAAAAGTTAAAAAAAATGAGGAAATTACAGTTTCGTTATCGGCTTCTGTCACATTTACTTAATATAACAAATTTGTAATCTGTACGTACCTAATCAGTAAACCCCGCACTCAGCATTTTATCAAAGAGTATAAGTGAGCTTAGAGAAGTGAGCTTAGAAGCTTTAGAAAAAAGATTCTACAATCCTACACTTTCGTGCATATGTGTGTGTGCGAAATCAAGGCTCAAGAGTAAAACAGAGCAGTAGATTAGTTGCGTGATGTAGCGATAGACGGAGCTGCAATCTTACATGACAAGGACAGATATAATCGTACTACCTTTGTCTCTTTCATGCGTGTGAGAGTAATATACATGTACGCACTAACATTATTGCAGTATCTTTTCTCTCTCGATCATACGCTCTGTCTCTTTCTAATCGCTCGCTCGCTATGTGCTACGTATCGCTTAGCTTCCTGCTCCTCGCATATTCACTTACGCGTTCACTCGCGCTTTTCTCTCTTTCTCTCTCTCTCTCTCTTCTCTCTCTCTCTCTCTCTCTCTCCGCTCGTTCTTTATTGTATTCTTTCTTTCCCATTATTATATTCTTTTATTTATTCGACTTTTATTCTTTTTATTCTCGTCTTCCTACATAATAATAATTATTAATTTATTCATCTTTATTTTATAGAGTATAAATGAGATATTGTGTATCTTATAAATAGAAAAAGTATTTAATTATGTGTATTTTTGTATGTACATGTGTTGTATTTAATTATAGTTAAATAGAAAAAGAAAATAACTTATTGTTGTGTATCTCATTTATGCTTTATAAAATATAAATAAATAAATAAATTTATTTATTTTCATGTAGGGAGACGAGAATAGAAAGAATAAAAGTTGAGCAAATAGAAGAATATAATAATGAGAATAAAAGAATACAATAATGAACGAGCAGAGAAAGAGAGAGAGAGAGAGAGAGCAAATAAGGAGCAAGTGAGATAGCTAACATGAAAGATTTCCGAAGTTTCGCTCGCGAGGCTCGCTTTATCTATAATCTCTCGCGTTATATATCGTAACTGTAAAATTTTTTTTTTTGCGCTTATTGATCCGAAAACAATTACAATGAATTAATGATATTTTACCGATTAAAATGATACCAAACACGATATAAATCGGATAATTTTTAATCAATTATGTAATTAAAATTATGATTACTTATTTCATTACAAATAATCCGATTTATGTCATAATTAGTGTCATTTTGATCGCAAAAATGTTATTAATCCATTACAATTATTTTCAAATATATAAAATGCGAAATACAGAGATTTTATTTTCTATAATAAGATGACATATATACGTCAAAGATTACAGATAAAGGGAGCCTGGCGAGCGAGACTTCAGAACTCTTTGATGTTTGTCATCCCGCTTGCTCCTTCATTCTTTCTTGCTCTCGCTTTTGTCGATTTTTCAGCATCGGGGATCTTTCCTTATGTACAAAATATAAACATTTTATAAAATAAAAACTGAAACTTACATTTTGGATGTTATTAGTATGAATATAATTATAATGAATTAATGAGATTCTTGCGATAAAAATGACATTAAACACGACATAAATCATATAATTTTTAATGAAATAAGTAATCATAATTACATGATTGATAAAAAATAATTCAATTTATGTCATGTTTACTATCATTTTAATCGCAAGAATCTTATTAATCCATTATATTTATATTCATACTAATAAAATCCAAAATGTAAGTTTCAGTTTTTATTTTATAAATTGTTTATATTTTGTACATAAGGAAAGATCCCCGATGCTGAAGAATTGACAAAAGCGAGAGCAAGAAAGAATGAAGGAGCAAGCGAGATGACAAACATCAAAGAGTTCCGAAGTCTCGCTCGCCAGGCTCCCTTTATCTGTAATCTTTGATGTATATATGTCATCTTATTATAGAAAATAAAATCTCTGTATTTCGCATTTTATATATCTGAAAATAATTGTAATGGATTAATAACATTTTTGCGATTAAAATGACACTAATTATGACATAAATCGGATTATTTTTAATGAAATAAGTAATCATAATTTTAATTACATAATTGATTAAAAATTATCCGATTTATATCGTGTTTGGTATCATTTTAATCGGTAAAATATCATTAATTCATTGTAATTATTTTCGGATCAATAAGCGCGAAAAACAAAAATTTTGCAGTTACGATATATAACGCGAGAGATTATAGATAATGCGAGCCTCGCGAGCGAGACTTCGGAAGTCTTTCATGTTAGCTATCTCGCTTGCTCCTCATTCGTTCTCTCTCTCTCTTTCTCTTTCTCTGCTTGTTCTTTATTGTATTCTTTCATTCCCATTATTATAATCTTTTATTTGTTCGACTTTTATTCTTTCTATTCTTGTTTTCCTATATGATAATAAATTAATTTATTCATCTTTATTTTATAAAGCATAAATAAGATATTGTATATTGTATAAATAAAAAAAGTATTATGTATGTGTGCGTGTGCGTGTGTATTTTTGTATGTGCATGTTGTATTTAACTAAAGTGAAACGTAATTATGTATTGTATTAACTACATATAGTGAAAAATAAAAAAAGAAAATAACGTATTGTATATCTCATTTATGCTGTATAAAATAAAAATAAATAAATACATTTATTTATTTTTATGTAAGGAGACGAGAATAGAAAGAATAAAAGTTGAGCAAATAAAAGAATATAATAATGGGAATAAAAGAATACAATAATGAACGAGCAGAGAGAGAGAGAGAGAGAGAGAGAGAGAGAGAATAGGAATGAGTAAGCGAGGGAATGGCTGTAAAACGATATATCGATTGATAATTCACATCAGTCACTAAACATTAGTGAGCATAAAGTATTGCTACGGAGAAAGATATAACTATTTTCTTTTTTTTCTTACTTTTGGCACTTGTACACATTTGCTCAGTTACACTCATATCTTCTTTCTCTCTTTGCCCATTCTTCTCTGTCCATCTCTTTCTTATCCGAGCATACTATATGTGTGTTATATATTATCTGTGTGTATATGTTTGTGTATATGTAATAGTAACTTTAAATTTATTAAAATATCATTAATTTCTTGCTTATTTGTATATTTCACTGAAAATTGATTATATTTATTTTGCAATAGTAGTTGTGTCACAGTAGTTAATTAGCCAGAGGCGATCAATTCGTGAACTGGTTGTCGAACGAAATATTTCCCACCAAAAACGTTTTGCATGTACGCTTTGGTTGAAGAATGTATCTCAGAAGCGATCAATTCGTGAACTGGTTGTCGAACGAAATATTTCCCACCAAAAACGTTTTGCATATACGCTTTGGTTGAAGAATGTATCCCAGAAGCGATCAATTCGTGAACTGGTTGTCGAACGAAATATTTCCCACCAAAAACGTTTTGCATGTACTCTTTGGTTGAAGAATGTATCCCAGAAGCGATCAATTCGTGAACTGGTTGTCGAACGAAATATTTCCCACCAAAAACGTTTTGCATGTACGCTTTGGTTGAAAAATGTATCCCAGAAGCGATCAATTCGTGAACTGGTTGTTGAAATAAATATTTCCTACCAAAAACGTTTTGCATATGCGCTCTGGTTATTAAAAAAATAACATTTTGTCCCAGAGGCGATTTTTATTTGTGTGCTGGTTGGTTTAAAAAATATTTTATTCTAGAAGCGGTTTGCATGTGCGCTCTGGTTATTAAAAAAATATTTTATCCCAGAGGCGATTTTTATTCGTGTGCTGGTTGCTTTATAAAATATTTCATATCATATGCGGTTTGTGCATGAATATTCTGGTTATTAAAAAACAGTTATTCCAAAAGAAATTTAAAGAAACTTCCGTTTTTGAAAGACTAAGTGTGCAATATCTTGTGTGGTATTCCTTCATATGATTCCAACCATTCATATATAGTAATAAAAGCTTACAAATTATTGGAAGGAATTATTATTGTGATTACTGGCGATGTATTTTTTCTTTTTTTGATGGCACCAAATTTCGCGTATATAATAGTCTATCAGGTTGTGTATATACAAGTTGGTAGCTAAAGAGAAAAAATATATACATCTTCGTTATTAGGAGGCAATCCTTATGAGAAAAAATACTCCAAAGATGTAAAGAGTATGAGGAAACGGTCTTGTAATATTATAGCAAGTAATAAACTGCTGCCTTTTTTAAAATGATAAGAAATTATGATTAAAAAAAATCTATCCTGATACTCGTAACAATATTGGCCAGAGAAAAGATGCCTCAATCTCGCTTGCAAATTATAATCGCAGATATGAAAATAATAAATAAAATATTTTGGTTGCGTTCTCACGAAAATGGGCGATGGAGGAGCCCTTTCTATATTATAAATATCCAAAATATTGTAACAACCATAAAATTTTGTTGCAATGTTTTGCGGACAGAGAATTTATGTGTTTGCATTTATAAATATTTATATTAATATTTATATAAATGTAAATTTTAATATATGCATACTTATGTCATAAGAATATATAAACATTCACATTTATAGTGAAGAAGTTTATATATTACTCATTAGTCGTCAATCATATCGATTATACCGATATACTGTCGATGATAAAGATTTATTATCGTATTCAAAATTATATGTATAATATATTTACAGTCATATATAATATATTTTAGTTCAATTTTCTCGAACTGTACTGCACAAATTGTAACCCAGCAAACCAAGATATGATTATTATACACATATAACATGTACATAATAAGTGCACATGTTACATCTATGTTATATAGCAGATATATTCGATGTTTGCTGGGTATATGTATCATATATATATATATATATATATATATATATATATATATATATATGTTACATCTATATGATGTATATATGTATATATCTACATTATGATAAAATCAAAAGAGATAATATGTGCAATATTATAGATTTGTATTCAAAATATATACGCGACACAAACAGATATCTGTGTAAAGTCGTTGCTTCTACGAGACGATAGAACAGAAATAGAGTAGAAATCCAACATATTTTCTGTCTCTACATATTTAACACAATGCGAAAAGCTTGTATTTTATTGCTCTTTCCAAAGTATGCACATATCCTTGACAATTACTCTACATAATGATATCGGTAATGTAACTATAAAGCGTTGGTAATATACCGACACTTTTAGTTACGTTTAGATGAGGGCGCTAACCCGTCGGAGTTCGCCCGTCGCTCTGGCATCCTCTTAAGAGTTGTACTACATTGGTATATTCCTTATATTCTTAAATCTTTTATATTCTTTTATAATAAATATCTGTTCTTAAATAAAACCTACAATATTATTAATTATTAATGTTATAATGTTTAATTTAATTATTATTATTATTATTATTTAATTATTTGAATATTTAATTAAATTATTCAAGAATTAAATGTTTTCCGTATAAGATTTTTAATCTGTTAATATTAGCCTATCGCCATAATGTACGACGTAGGCGTAATATACACAGCGTAATACATAGAAAACGAGAAAATAAAATCAGCTGTGCAGTAAAAATCAATATCACCTGACTTGAAAAAAATCAATAACAGATGACAGATCGGTACGCGTATAAGTGTAATTACGGGCCTGAGCGCGCGAGTTTTACGCGATATCATTGGCAAACTTTGATCGCTTATAACTCAAAAACTATTGCAGCCTCAAAACTTTTGGATTAGAATTTTTGTCTCTATTTTACCTCTAGAACACGCTAATAAAGTATTGTACGGAGGTTGTGAGACACCCTGTATATATATATATATATATATATATATATATATATATATATGTCATAATACGTAAAATATTTCTATTTTCTTATATATATATATAGGGTCGGAACATAAGTTCGTAGCGTTTTTTAAGTGAGATTCAAAGACAATGTTTAAATATTTGTACATAGATTTATTCAATCACATATTTGCAACCAAATATCGTAACGATTCACGTATCCAAATGTCTTTAAATATCTAACAACGCTTATATGAGATATGTGGAGTATCTCTGCGATGTCCCGTGTGACGTGGATTATTTTCAATTAGCGTTACGATTTGATCATCATCAACGACTGCAGGCTTGCCGGAACGTTCTCGGTCTTCCAAATCAAAATTGCCACTTCTGAACCGCTTGCGAACCACTTGCGAACAGTACTTTCAGCTATGGCATCATTTCCATAAACGGCACATATCTTTTTTTGCTGTTTGTACAGCATCTTTTCCTTTCCGGAAATAAAAGAGCATTAAATGACGAAAATACACCTTATTTTTCTCCATTTTTACTTTTAACATAAACACACTTAAAATTGACAAATCCTCATACAAATCACATAGAAAGACGCGTTGAAATATCAGCTTTCAGAATATGTATATATTTCATATTCTTCCGCTACGTGTAAAACGAACTCATGTGTTTAAATGCCACCTATTAAAAACGCTACGAACTTATGTTCCGACCCAAGATATATACAGGGTGTTAAATTTCAAACGTAACAGGTGGAATATCTCGTAAACAATGCATTTTAGAAGAAAATGTTTCAGACAAAAGTTGTATGGTTTCGAGAGGGACATAAGGTGGTGTCATTAATTGGACCTTGAATAGTTGCTTGAAGGTCACATGAAGGTGACCTTCAATTTTTTAAATGGAGCCGTCTACTTTTTATTACATATTCTTATAGCTTACTTCGAGAGCTTTTCAAAACACTATAATAAAGTATTTTTTCATTAAGTACTTTTTGTGTTATTTTATATTTTAATCTGATATATTTTGATGTAAAAAATAAAATATTTTGTAAAATATTTAGTTTTCCATAATCTTACCGTAATACTTCTATGTACAGAATAATGAGACAAATCAATTAGTGTAAAAAAATAATTATTTTTAAGAAAAAATATGTAATTATTTACAATGTATTTTTTTAAACAATTATTTGTTTTTTTTTTACACTCATTGATTTGTCTCATTATTCTGTACATAGAAGTATTGACAGTTCAAATATTAAGTGTGTGTAATTTTTATTTAATTTATTTTGAAAAAATGGAGAACTAGATTTAGTATGCGTGCGTGTGTGTATAAGTAATTACATGCACATACACATAAAATAAATGACGCGATTATAGTTTTCGAAGTTATACATAAAATATCGGAGTTACTTGTTTTCACTCTCATTGTGTTCATCTGTGAATATGGAATAACATATATAAAATATGATTATTATCACTATTATAATTCTAATATGTACAATTAATATACATCAAATCGTAATATAAGATAATTAAAATACAATATAAAATTTTGTTTTAAATATTTTGCATAATTGTTAAAAACTTTAAAATGTATATATATTTAGTATAATTAATTATATATTACAAATTTTTAACACGGAATTAAAAATTCCTCGATAGTATAGTGGTTAGTATCCCCGCCTGTCACGCGGGAGACCGGGGTTCGATTCCCCGTCGGGGAGGAAATTTTTTTTATACTTTTGTTATTTTTCTTTCCATTTATTAATATTCTGTATTTAAAAATATCTCACTGAAATTAAATTTTATTATATACAATTATATTTGTCTTACGTGTTATTTTTGATATGTGCTTCAATAATACAATTATTCCATACAATTGCAATCCCTTGTTTATATATTTTGAAAATCTTTTATAATCCTTATAGTTATGTCCGTTATTAACCATAAATTATCCAGTTAACAATAACCCTGATTCAGTTACATATATGATATGTGAAATATAATATTACATAAATAACTAATAATATATAACATAATTATAATACATTATGAAGACAATCGACATATAATTAAAAGTTTAAATATGAAGCAACTGCTGAAGAAATTAATATTTTCAGGGAAAATTTAAAGGCGCCGTGGCTTAGTTGGTTAAAGCGCCTGTCTAGTAAACAGGAGATCGGGGGTTCGAATCCCCCCGGGGCCTTTTGGGGATAATTTTTGTCATTTCGAATCAATAATGATACATATACTTTTGTAGAAATATTCAATTGATAATATACACCTGTAAGAATTTTATATCACGCCTATAAAAAGCTTGAAAATCTTATTAAGAGTGAAGAAAAAAATCTATAAATTTTGTATAGGTTGATTAATTTTATTCCTATGAAATAGTTATAGTGACTGATTGTTAAATATTATGCTTGATTGCTATACGAAGTACTTGAGTATGCGAAATATATATGTAAATTCTCTTATTTGTAACATCTTTTTATAATAAATATCAATGCGCTCGTGTTTTGCAAGTATATGTTTTAGAAATTATACAGGGTGTCTCACAACCTCCGTACAATACTTTAATAGTGTATTCTAGAGATAAAATAGAGTCAAAAATTCTAATACAAAAATTTTGAGGCTGCAATAGTTTTTGAGTTATAAATGATCAAAGTTTGCCAATGATATCGCGTAGAGCTCGCGCGCTCAGATCCGTAACTACATATACATGCATACCGATCTCTGTCATCTGTCATTGATTTTACAAGTCAGGTAATATTGATTTTTACTGCACAGCTGATTTTATTGTTTCTTATGTGTATTAATATTATGTGCAACGGTCAGCTGATATTAATGAACTATAAATGTTATACGTAAAATATTTAATTTTTTTTTAAATAATAATTTAAATAGTTGGTTAATTATTATATTTAAATAGAAATATAAACTTAATATTTTCACACATCTCAGAAACGAATTTTATTTTTGTTTTGATCGCGCGGAGAAGTTTTTTGGAAATTAATTAATTTATTTTATCTGTCAGCAATAACAGATGACAGATCAGTACGTGTGTAAATGTAGTTACGAGCCTGAGGGCGCAAATTCTACGCAATATTATTGGCAAACTTTGATCACTTATAACTCAAAAACTATTGTAGCCTCGATATTTTTGTATTAAAATTTTTTACTCCATTTTGCCTCTAGAATATGCTATTAAAATATTGTACGGAGGTTGTGAGACCCTGTATAAATAAGAATTATTTTTGTGTTATATACAGTATGAAACAATAAATATTATATCTTAGCATTAAAAATTGAACTTGTATCCATTTCCGGAAACCTTTACATGCGCTACAGATAGAGAAGATGAGTAAGCGATTTCTAACAAATTTTGCTGTCGTTCTGGTTGCTGCTCTTGTCGTTGTAACTGAATTTGTTCAGGCACCTGTGTACAGTTACTATTAACAAAAATCATACTTAATACATCGCACACATACATACGATAATTATTATTTTTCTCTATGTAAAATAATTTAACAGCAATAGACAATTTTATTTATAATTTAAATAGAGACAGGAAAATCCGATGTTGTCACTAATATTGTGTGACATTTATTTTAATTTCCATTTTTATTTTTATATATAATATAAAAATTACCTGCTCTGACTGAACCGCTTGTAATTGTCCTTGTTGAGCTTGCGCAAGCTGTGCTTGTCTAAGAGCAAGCAATTGCCCTAATTGCAACTGGTAAACAGTATTCGGTTGATATGCATGCAAATATGATTGTTGTGGCTGCTGCAATTGCTGCATGTATGCTAATGCAGTAGCGGGATCTGTAACGGTCTGATAAGCTAATGGTCCGGTTGCAGATGCTGCAAAAATCTGTTGTTGCGGAACCGCACCATTCGCGATAGAACCAAATGGATAATATCCTATAATTAAAAAATTTCTGTCAACCCGTCGCAAATTTATTCAAAAATTAATTTTTTGTTTATTTTTTCCATCTTTGATTTGTATAGAATTTAATATGTAAAAATTATACAGAGTGGTTCATTTTAAAAGAGCCAGTTAAATATCTCGAAAAATATGGAAGATACGGAAAAACGTTTCAGACAAAAGTTGTTTGGTTCGAAGGGGGACATAAGATGGTGCCATTGATGTGACTTTGGATAGTCATTTGAAGGTCACATAAAGGTCACTTCCAATTTCTTAAATGGAAACCCCTATTTTTATTGCATATTCTTATAGCTTATATCGAGAGCTTTCCAAAACACTATAATAAAGTATTTTTTCATTAAGTACTTTTTGAGTTATTTTATATTTTAATCTGACATATTTTGATAGAAAAAATAAAATATCTCGTAAAATAATTAATTCTTGATAATCTTACTGTAATACTTTTATGTACAGAATAATACGACAAATCAATTAGTAAAAAAAAATAATTGTTTTTAAGAAAAAGTATGTAATTATTTATAATGTATTTATAATGTATTTTTTTAAACAATTATTTGTTTTTTTCTTTACCCTCATTGATTTGTCTCATTATTCTGTACATAGAAGTATTGACAGTTCAAATATTAAGTGTGTAATTTTTATTTAATTTATTTTGAAAAAATGGAGAACTAGATTTAGTAATAAATAATTGTTTTAAAAAATACATTGTAAATAATTATATACTTTTTCTTAAATATAATTATTTTTTTTACACTAATTGATTTGTCTCATTATTCTGTACATAAAAGTATTACGGTAAGATTGTCAAAAACTAAATATTTTACGAGATATTTTAATTTTTATATCAAAATATGTCAGATTAAAATATAAAAGAACTCAAAAAGTACTTAATAAAAAAATACTTTATTATAGTGTTTTGGAAAGCTCTCGACATAAGTTATAAGAATATATGCAATGAAAAATGGGGGTTTCCATTTAAGAAATTGAAAGTGACCTTCATGTGACCTTCAAATGACTATCCAAAGTCACATCAATGGCACCATCTTATGTCCCCCTTCGAACCAAACAACTTTTGTCTGAAACGTTTTTCCGTATCTTCCATATTTTTCGAGATATTTGACTGGCTTTTTTAAAATGGACCACCCTGTATATATCTTTAGTATACTTTTTGTACAAAGTTATATTATCATCGTAATAAAAAAAGAATTGGGTATAGTATTTTTTAAACACGAACCTAAGCCAGAATTTCTGTAGGCGAAGGCATGCGCTAAACTTGGCAAAACTTTTTGCGCTAACTGAGGATTGCTGATGCTAGATGCAAAAGATTGATGAGAGCTCGGCCCGTTGAATGCGAACGACGTTTGCGTTAATCCCGGTGGGATAAAACTGAAAGAGGTATGTTGTTCGGAACTTCCTATTACGTTCCGCTTTACAGCTTGAACGGGTGGCTCAGCTATGACGAGGTAACACAATGCACTGACAACAATCGCGTGTTTCTGCAAATTATAATTTTGTAAGATCAATCGAGATAATAATGACATGAGGATAAATATGGTATTTAAATATTCTTTAACATTGAATGTGTAATAGCCAATTATAAAAACTTAAAAAAAAAGTAGCTTGTGTAACAGAAGAGAGAGAGAGAGAGAGAGAGAGAGAGAGAGAGAGAGAGAGATTGATTGATTTGATTGATTGATTGATTGATCTTTATTAGCTTTCTCAGCTATTTGTGATACAGAGCTGGTTTACATTAACTACAATATACTCCTTTTACAATTGCTTAAACCGCTCAATTTTTACATCGTTTTATCTCAGCTGGTAAGGCATTATACACTTTAACTCCTACGTACAATAGTTCTACGAAATTGCAATGTCCTCAACTAACAGCGTTGCACAATCAAAGATAGGAAGAGAAGGACGGATTTGTCCGATTTTTACTAGCTTTCTCAGCTATTTGCATTACAAATCCTCAATCCAGCAGTCAATCCAGTCTCCGACAGTGCTATGCATGATTCATTATCTTCATATCTGATGCTGTATCTTTTTCCTTCTGTAGTTGTTACTTAGTGTCCTCCCAGCCGGCTCTCCTCTTCTCCTCCTGTATCGCTCTTTTAAATGTCGGACATTCCGGATCAAGGGCGTCATGCTCATCACTTATTCTCAAGTTGTATGTTTGAATCTTAAACATACAATTTATACATCTTTTGTTTGTCGCCGTGCATTCAATCGCTCTATGATTTTTTGCACATTTGTGGCATGTTTCATTTCGCGTACGATTCTTTGCAATATGATAATAACCCCAGCATTTAAAACACCTTTTAATATTAATGTGATTAAATACCAGACATTTTCTCCATCCTACATTCAGTTTTCCCATGCTCAACATTATTTCATGAGTTTTTTCATCTGCTTCAATTATTACAGAACCTTCTTCTTTACCTCTTTTTCCGGATTGACTTTTAACTATTTTCTTCACTATTCGCATATGAATTTCTTCATTCTTCGCGTCGATCTTGTTCTGCTTTTTGATTGTAACTATTAAATTATCATCATTCAACTTCATTTCTTCTTCGCCAATATTGACAATTTTTATCTTAGGTTTCATCCGCGGTGACTCAATTACTTTGAAATTTTCGCCCAGCTTGGCTTGTACTGTAGCCTTTAATTTTTCCATTTCTTCTTCAGTCTCACAACCCAGAATCACTGTTCCCTTGCTTCCTTTTTTTAGCTTCGTTACTCCCACAGGCATATTCTTGATGTCTATCTTTTCTTTTATCAATTTTTTAGTAACTTCTCTCTCCTGTTGCATCTTAGGTTTGACAATTATAATATTTTCTTTTTTATTTTCTTTAACTGCATCACTATAACTTCTTTGTGCTCCTTCTGACGGTCCTGAAGTTCCTTCCTGTATCATTCTTCTCAATTCTCCCACTTCTTGTTTAAAATTTTCCAATTCTTGTCGAACTATTTCCTTAATCATCATCTTGACTTCCTTTTTACACGCTGTTTCATCTTTTATTTCCTTCACTATTTTTATAAGCCAATCTATTTTTACCTCAATTTCCGCTGATCCACTCGCGCCTGCTACTCTGTTTCCACTGCTTGATGCCGTACTCCCCGTTGATCTTCCTGTCGATGTCATAGCTGCTTCTTTATCGCTATCGATAATAAATTTGTCAAATGGTCCACGACACGCCACCAATTCGTGAGAAAGAGAGAGAGAGAGGGAGGGAGAGAGAGAGAGAGGGAGAGAGAGAGAGAGGGAGAGAGAGAGGGAGAGAGAGAGAGAGGGAGAGAGGGAGAAAGAGAGAGAGAGAGAGAGAGGGGGAGAGGAGAGAGAGAGAGGGAGAGAGAGAGGGAGGGAGGGAGAGAGAGGGGGAGGGAGAGAGAGGGAAGGAGAGAGAGAGAGAGGGAGGGAGAGAGAGAGAGAGAGAGGGAGGGAGAGAGAGAGAAAGAGAGGGAGGGAGGGAGAGAGAGAGAGAGAGGAGAGAGAGAGAGAGAGAGAGGGAGGGAGAGAGAGAGATTTGATTGATTGATCTTTATTAGCTTCCTCAGCTATTTGTAATACAAATCTAGTTTACATTAATTACAATATACTCCTTTAACATTTGCTTAAACGGCACAATTCTTTCATTCCGCTTTATTTCAGCTGGCAAGGCGTTATACATTTTACTCCTTCGTAAAACATATTCTTTTGCGCACTCCTTGTTCTGCGATATTTTATTGCAATATCCCCAGCTTGTCGTGTTTGCCTTTCACTCTCATTTCCCACAATTTCTAATCTATTTCTTAATTGCTCCGGTAACATGTTCCTTAAAATCTTAAAAATAAATATACACACATTATAATATAGCCTCTGTTTTATGGACATAAACTGCAGCGCTTGCAGCATACGCTCCACTTTGGTATGTCTATCACATTGCAATATGATCCTCATGGCCCGGTTTTGTGCTTTTTGCAATTTACTCAGCTGTGTTTCTCCCATATCAATTAACAGGGTCGCACAATACTCAAAGTGAGGTGCTATAATTGTCTTATATACAATACATCTAGTGTATGCCGATATATAATTACCTATTCTATTCAAAAAAAAACTCGTTTTTTTCCCTATTTTCTTTAGCATATAATCACAGTGGTCCTTAAATCGTAGTCTATCGTCAATAATTATGCCTAGGTATTTCATTATTTCCACACGTTCAATCTCAGTTCCATCCAAACATTTCAATGTTATATTACCTCGAAGTTCTTTTCTTATACTTCTAACAATCATATATTTCGTTTTTCCTGCATTCATTTTTAACTTATTTATATTCATCCACTCTTCTACTATAGTAAATGCCATATTCATTTTGCTCTCTAATTCCGCGCTGCTTTCTCCAGTTACATATATTAACGTATCATCTGCAAACATTTTTATACTACATCCTTCTGGACAGATTTTTATTATATCATTTATATATACTATAAATAACAAAGGTCCTAATACAGATCCTTGCGGTACTCCATATTCTGTGGTCATTAATTTAGACCATTTATTATTAAATTGAACCTGTTGTGTTCTATCCTTTAAATATGATCTTAACCATTCTATAACCATTCCCCTAATTCCATATTGATATAATTTCTCTAATAATCTTTCTCTATCTATTGTTTCAAAGGCTCGCTTGAGATCCATGAAAATTACCCCTACCATTTTTGCCTCACTAACTATCAATTTCCATTCATCAATGATTGTTTGAATCGCTGTTTCACACGAATAATGTTTTCTAAACCCCGACTGATGTTCTGTTATAATACAATTATCTTCCAAATACGTTTCAATTTGCTTTTTAACTACTAATTCTAACACTTTTTCAAATATTGGTAACATATTTATAGGCCTAAATTCACTTGCTTTTCTAGCTTTCTCTACTTTTAGAATCGGTATTATTGTAGACGTTTACCAACCTTTTGGACAGCAACCTTCCTTCAAAGAATTATTTATTATATCAACAAATTCCTCTTTTATTACGCAAAATACTGCCTTTAATATATCGCTAGTTATTCCCTCCTCTGTACCTTTCTTTTTCGGTAGTCCCATAACAATTTCCTGTAAATGCTCTATACTAATCATTTCAAAATTTTCCATAATTCCCTCGTTTTCAATAACATAAATAATTCTTTTACATACATTCCCAGTTTTACTCCCATTTATAGATTTTACTATACTATTAATACTTTGTATATAATATAAATTAAATTTATCTGCTATATTGCATCCTTCAGTGCCGTTTAATATTTCAAAATCTATATTCTCTACTTCCCTCTTACCCCCTGGTTCGCCTCTAATTATTTCTTTTAGTGTTTTCCACATAGATGTAGGATTTTCTTTATTAAGATCTATCATATTTTCATAATATTCTTTCTTCTTTGTCTTAATTAATTTAACTACTGTATTTCTTTCAATTTTAAATTGCAACCAATTTTGTTCCGTGTCAGCATACAATGCCTTCCTATATGCCTCATCCCTTTTAGCCGCTGCTTCTCTTATTTCATCCGAAAACCACTTTTTCCCTTCCCATATTCTCGGAATTTTAAAAGTTTTTCTAGGTGCTGCGGCGTCCAACGCATTTACTATACTATCAACAAATTTCTTCGCTCTCACACTGATATTCATATCTTGGTTTTTCTCTAATTTATTTTCCACTAATTTAATAAATTCATCTATATTAAACTCTCTATAATTTCTAACACTAAGTTCTCTGTAATTATTATCAAATTTATTCGCATTCAGTTCAACTTTTAGCCACGCATGATCCGTTATTTTAGGTTCATGCATTACCTGCATTTCTATTTTATTATATTATTAGCAAAAATTAAATCTATAATTGTTTTACTATCTTTCGTAATTCTCGTCGGTTTATTTACATATTGTTTCATGCCTAAGCTCAACATTGTCGTTTGTAACTTCCTTGTATAAAACGAATCTAACATAATATCTATATTAAAGTCTCCTATTATCATACATTCTCCTCGTATTATTAACTCTTCTATTATATCCTCCAGAAATCTCACGAAATTTCCATGCGATGCACTCGGTGAATGATATATTACCATTATTATTCCTCTATACAATTTTTCTTTCACCTCAATCGCAGCACACCAACAATTCGATTCTAATTTTTTTACTAATACTATTTCATATTTAACATCATCCCTTATATATAAAACAACCCCTCCTGTATTTCTATTTTCAGCATCGCATCTAATTATACTATAACCTGGTACGTTCACTTCACTGTCTTCAATTTCAGCAGTCAATCTTGTCTCTGATAACGCTATGAATGCCGGATTTACTTTCTTCATAATCTGATGTTGTATCTCATCTTTATGCGCCATCAAACTTTGCGCGTTTGTATACAATATTATTTCCGCTTCCTTCTGTAGTTGCTATTTCGCATCTTCCCAGCCGGCTCTCCTTTTCTCCTCTTGTATCGCCCTTTTAAATGTTGGACATTCTGGGCTAAGGGCGTCGTGTTCATCACTTATCTTCAGGTTGTATGTTCGAATTTTAAACATACAATTTACACATTTTTTCTTTGTTGCCGTACATTCAATCGCTTTATGATTTCCCGCACATTTGTGGCATGTTTCATCTTGCGTACAATTTTTTGCAATATGATAGTATCCCCAGCATTTAAAGCATCTTTTAACATTAATGTGATTGAATATAGGACATTTTTTCCATCCTACATTTAGTTTCTATTTTTTCAACATCAATTCATGCGTTTCTTCATCTACTTCAATTATTATCGAACCTTCTTCTTTTTCTCTTCTTCTAAGTTGATTATTATCATTTCTTTTTTCTTTAACTATTTTCTTCACTATTTGCATTTGGAATCCATCATTTATTGCATCAATTCTATTCTGCTTCTTGATTGTAGTTATTAAGTCATCATCATCCAATCTCATTTCTTCTTCGCTGACATTGATAATTTTTATTTTTGGCTTCATCTGCGGTGATTCCGTAACTTTGAAATTTTCTCCTAGTTTATCCTGCACTGGCTTTCAACGTTTTCATTTCTTCTCCAGTTTCACAACCCATGATCACTGTCCCCTTGCTTCCTTTTTTTAGCTTCGTTATTCCCATCGCAATGTTTTTGATATCTACCTTTTCTTTTATCAATTTTTTTGTAACTTCACTCTCTTGTTGAATCTTGGGTTTGATAATTATAACATTCTCTTTCTTTTTCTCTTTAAGCGCTTCACTATAGCTCCTTTGTATTCCTCCTGTTGATCCACATACTTCTCCCTGTATCATTCTTTTCAACTCTTGTAGCAGTTCCTGCTTAACATTTCCCAATTCTTCTCGAACTATTTCCTTGACCATCATTTTAATTTCTTTCTTACATGCTGTTTCATCTTTTATTTCTTTTACAATTTTTACCAGCCAATCTATTTTTACGTCAATAGTCGATGATCCACTCGCTCCTAATATTCTATTTCCACTACTTGGCGTCGTAAACGAACCTGTAGATCCTGTAGATCCTAGCCTGTCCCTGCCGCCCCCGGCCACTGCCGATGCCTTCTTCATATCTGCTTCACTTTCAATTGTAAATCTGTCAAATGGGCCAGAACACGGTACCAATTCTTGATTTTTATCGTAAATCCTATGCTTGCTTACACATCCTGGATGGTAAAACAGCTTAATACGATTCACCTGATAGCAAGACTTGCATGTCACCACCTGATTTTTTATTGTCTTTTTACATGCCGAGCATCGATATTCAGCATATTCATCGTCCATGCCGATAATTATCGGCCGAAACCGCTAATATCAGCGTAAGCGATCAGTCACCTCTGTTCCACTGTCACACGTCAGCACTTTTGTGTCCACCTTTAATGTCTACCTGTCATGTGAGACTTTGGTGTCCCAGCCAAGAAATGCACTTCTCAAATCAGCATAACCCGGCTAGATAACACTCATGGCTAATGCCGGTCTATGCCGCTATGACTTGAATAACTTTCTATCACTCCCCGTAACTATTTAACCGTTTAAAAGTTATTACTTTTGCGGAGCAATGTTTGACACGTCTTCTCCACTGCAGAGAGAGGGAGAGGGAGGGAGGAAGGGAGAGAGAGAGAGAGAGAGAGAGAGAGAGAGAGAGAGAGAGAGAGAGAGAGAGAGAGAGAGAGAGAGAGAGAGAGAGAGGGAGGGAGGGAGGGAGGGAGGGAGGGAGGGAGAGAGAGAGGGAGAGAGAGAGAGAGAAAGAGAGGGAGGGAGGGGGAGGGGGAGAGAGGGGGGAGAGGGGGAGAAAGAGAGAGAGAAAGGGGGGAGGGAGGGAGGGAGGGTGAGAGAGAGAGAGGGGGGGAGAGAGAGGGAGGGAGGGAGGGAGGGAGAGAGAGAGAGGGGGGGGGAGGGGGGGAGGGAGGGAGGGAGGGAGGGAGGGAGGGAGGGAGGGAGGGAGGGAGGGAGGGAGGGAGGGAGAGAGAGAGAGAGAGAGAGAGAGAGAGCGAGAGAGAGAGAGAGAGAGGGAGAGAGAGAGAGAGAGAGAGAGAGAGAGAGAGAGAGAGAGAGAAAGAGAGAGACAGAGAGAGCGCTGACACTCTTATCAATTATCATTTTAAAAATGTCATATATTTTTCATTTAATTAATGTACATATATTTTTTTTCCCCTAATATGTCACAATTATTCTCATTGATTCTAATTGATAAAAGTAGCAATACTTTATAAAATATTAAAAACTGACTATAAAATTATTATAAAACTTCTCTTGTAAAAATTATGAAGCGCATGTAAAGCTAATATATTTGATTTACGATACAAAACAATATACTCTTACATTTTCTTTACATCATAATCTGCTATTCGTTACTCACCAACATTATGAAAAACTATATAAATTATCTCTTAATGTAATATTCGTATAATAGAAGCACAGTATTATCGTCGGCGAGAATCACGATGGTATTACGATTAGTGGTGGGCGATGTTCATTCGATGTTTGCAAAATCGATGTTTTCCATCACAAGATCGATTATTTTAAATCGATGTTTTTACTAATCGATGCATCAAGTAAGAATCGATTATTAAAGATGTTTCTTTCTGCATGAACTAATGTTCTTACTGTACATAAAATTGATATGTACAAGAATTTTAATAATATAATGTGATATAATATCAAATTTCTTGAGTTTTTAAAAATTACAATCTGCTTCTAAAGCTTCTGTTTACTCCCATTGCACTATTTTTTATCCAGGTGTGGTCCATTTTTTAACGTACAGGCAATATCGACTGAGTATTGCATAAACACTGTTCACAAAACTTATTTTTATCAGCATAGAACTAATAAATATTTTCTTTGTGTAGGTATATATTTACAGGTAGATACAACTCTGGAATCACAAAAACAAAGTTGGAATTGTAAATCATCATACAGCACTCAAATCATCACCAGGAACATCAACACCTCATGCTCAATTTTATACATGACCATGAATAAAAAGAATATTACTTAAGATGCACTAGTTTGAAATTGGTTTTATTTATTTTAGTACGTTTTTGTTTATCGACATTTTAGTCGCTTTCTATTAGTTTCTTGACGGTCTCCTTCCCCTTTTAACTGCAGTTATTTAAATCAGGCGCGCTTTATGCCGATTAAAATAGAATCGATTAATATCGATATATTTGGCAAAACATCGATTTTCAAACATCGGTTTTATTTTGCATCGATTATTTCCGAATCGATGCTTTTTTTAAACATCGCCCATCACTAATTACGATGCCAAGAAATTCTGTGGGGAGCTATATATCACGGAAGCAATTGGCATGAAATGTGAGTAGCATCCGATCGACATCATTGTAGCAGATACTTTTTCCAGGATATCGATATTAAACAATTCGTGAATCGCAATCAGATGACAAATAACAGTTTTCTCAAAATATGATAGACAAAAATCATGGAACGATAGAAGCTTTATATAACAGAAAATTAATTGTTTTTACATTATATAAGTGGAAACCGGAATTTCAAGTTTGAAAACTATTTTCATCGAGATTAAGATCATTGATAATGGAAAAAGTTGCTTTCAAAATGCTTAACACGACAACAATGTAGCCGCACGATGAGTATTAATTGCAATCAAGTAGACGATAGTGTTAAGTATTTCACTGGTAACGGTTTTATTTCTCTTTATTACATGAAATTCGTGAAATAGAATCATTACAGTGATTGTCTGTACTACAAAAAAACATGAACATTACTAATTTGACACTGTCTTACCTGTATACCGTATAAATAGCATGTTAATGTACTAATAACATTTTTAATACGAGCGAAATTTTAAGTTTCAAGTCCTTATTTATAATACAACTGCGATATTATATTTATTGCCATATATGTATTACAAAATCTTACATTATACATCATAGCTGTCATCCTAATTGTATTTTAATTATTTTATATTACGATTTGATGTATATTAATTGTACATATTAGAATTATAATAGTGATAATAATCATATTTTATATATGTTATTCCATATTCACAGATGAACACAATGAGAGTGAAAACAAGTAACTCCGATATTTTATGTATAACTTTGAAAACTATAATCGCGTCATTTATTTTATGTGTATGTGCATGTAATTACTTATACACACACACACGCATACTAAATCTAGTTCTCCATTTTTCAAAATAAATTAAATAAAAATTACACACTTAATATTTGAACTGTCAATACTTCTATGTACAGAATAATGAGACAAATCAATGAGGGTAAAAAAAAAACAAATAATTGTTTAAAAAAATACATTGTAAATAATTACATATTTTTTCTTAAAAATAATTATTTTTTTACACTAATTGATTTGTCTCATTATTCTGTACATAGAAGTATTACGGTAAGATTATGGAAAACTAAATATTTTACGAAATATTTTATTTTTTACATCAAAATATATCAGATTAAAATATAAAATAACACAAAAAGTACTTAATGAAAAAATACTTTATTATAGTGTTTTGAAAAGCTCTCGAAGTAAGCTATAAGAATATGTAATAAAAAGTAGACGGTTCCATTTAAAAAATTGAAGGTCACCTTCACGTGACCTTCAAGCAACTATTCAAGGTCCAATTAATGACACCACCTTATGTCCCCCTCGAAACCATACAACTTTTGTCTGAAACATTTTTTTCTAAAATGCATTGTTTACGAGATATTCCACCTGTTACGTTTGAAATTTAACACCCTGTATATATATTGGGTCGGAACATAAGTTCGTAGCGTTTTTAATAGGTGGCATTTGAACACATGAGTTCGTTTTACACGTAGCGGAAGAATATGAAATATATACATATTCTGAAAGCTGATATTTCAACGCGTCTTTCTATGTGATTTGTATGAGGATTTGTCAATTTTAAGTGTGTTTATGTTAAAAGTAAAAATGGAGAAAAATAAGGTGTATTTTCGTCATTTAATGCTCTTTTATTTCCGGAAAGGAAAAGATGCTGTACAAACAGCAAAAAAGATATGTGCCGTTTATGGAAATGATGCCATAGCTGAAAGTACTGTTCGCAAGTGGTTCGCAAGCGGTTCAGAAGTGGCAATTTTGATTTGGAAGACCGAGAACGTTCCGGCAAGCCTGCAGTCGTTGATGATGATCAAATCGTAACGCTAATTGAAAATAATCCACGTCACACGGGACATCGCAGAGATACTCCACATATCTCATATAAGCGTTGTTAGATATTTAAAGACATTTGGATACGTGAATCGTTACGATATTTGGTTGCAAATATGTGATTGAATAAATCTATGTACAAATATTTAAACATTGTCTTTGAATCTCACTTAAAAAACGCTACGAACTTATGTTCCGACCCTATATATATATATAAGAAAATAGAAATATTTTACGTATTATGACATATATATATATATATATATATATATATATATATATACATATATATATATATATATATACATATATATATATATATATATATATATATATATACACAGGGTGTCTCACAACCTCCGTACAATACTTTATTAGCGTGTTCTAGAGGTAAAATAGAGACAAAAATTCTAATACAAAAATTTTGAGGCTGCAATAGTTTTTGAGTTATAAGCGATCAAAGTTTGCCAATGATATCGCGTGAAACTCGCGCGCTCAGGCCCGGAATTACACTTACACGCGTACCGATCTGTCATCTGTTATTGATTTTTTTCAAGTCAGGTGATATTGATTTTTACTGCACAGCTGATTTTATTTTCTCGTTTTCTATGTATTACGCTGTGTATATTACGCCTACGTCGTACATTATGGCGATAGGCTAATACTAACAAATTATAAATCTTATACGGAAAACATTTAATTCTTGAATAATTTAATTAAATATTCAAATAATTAAATAATAATAATAATAATAATTAAATTAAACATTATAACATTAATAATTAATAATATTGTAGGTTTTATTTAAGAACAGATATTTATTATAAAAGAATATAAAAGATTTAAGAATATAAGGAATATACCAATGTAGTACAACTCTTAAGAGGATGCCGGAGCGACGGGCGAACTCCGACGGGTTAGCGCCCTCATCTAAACGTAACTAAAAGTGTCAATATATTACCAACGCTTTATAGTTACATTACCGATATCATTATGTAGAGTAATTGTCAAGGATATGTGCATACTTTGGAAAGAGCAATAAAATACAAGCTTTTCGCATTGTGTTAAATATGTAGAGACAGAAAATATGTTGGATTTCTACTCTATTTCTGTTCTATCGTCTCGTAGAAGCAACGACTTTACACAGATATCTGTTTGTGTCGCGTATATATTTTGAATACAAATCTATAATATTGCTCATATTATCTCTTTTGATTTTATCATAATGTAGATATATACATATATACATCATATAGATGTAACATATATATATATATATATATATATATATATATATGTTACATCTATGTTATATGGCATATATATATATATATATATATATATATATATATATATATATATATATATATATATATATATATATATATATATATATGTATATATATGCCATATAACATAGATGTAACATATATATATATATATATATATATATATATATATATGTTACATCTATGTTATATGGCATATATATATATATACAGGGTGTCCCATAATTCGCGGATCATCTGCCATGTGCAGGTAGAGCACATGAAACCGAGAAGAAAAGTCCTTTACCATTTTGCGATTTTCGTAATAATTATTAAGAAATTAATTGAAAAAGATGGGCCAATCACAAGCGCGCGGCGAGAAGAGACTTCCTACTCAGGCGTTGCTAGGGACGCGGCGAAGCGGTGGGAGGGGCGCTGTATACGGCTACGTACGAGCGAATGCTGAAGCCACGCATCTCAAACTATTCTCTCTCTCTCTCTTTCTCTTTCTCTCTCACTGTCTCTTTCTCTTTTTCGCGCGCGCGGCATAGAAAGCAGAGTTGGGCAAAAATCTAATTAACAATTACAAATTTCAATTACAATGTAATTCTTAATGCAATTAATAATTACATTTTATAATCGTTAATTATTGCAAACAATTACATTGTTTGCAATAATTAACAATGTAATTGTTTGCAATAATTAACGATTATAAAATGTAAGAATTACATTGTAATTGAAGTTTGTAATTGTTAATTAGATTTTTGCCCAACTCTGCTTCCTATGCCGCGCGCGCGAGAAAGAGAAAGAGAGAGTGAGAGAGAGAAAGAGAGAGAGAGAGAGAGAGAGAGAGAAAGAGAGAGAGAGAAAGAATAGTTCGAGATGCGTGGCTTCAGCGTTCGCTCGTACGTAGCCGTATACAGCGCCCCTCCCACCGCTTCGCCGCGCACCAAGCAACGCCTGAGTAGGAAGTCTCTTCTCGCCGCGCGCTTGTGATTGGCCCATCTTTTTAAATTAATTTCTTAATAATTATTACGAAAATCGCAAAATGGTAAAGGACTTTTCTTCTCGGTTTCATGTGCTCTACCTGCACATGGCAGGTGATCCGCGAATTATGGGACACCCTGTATATATACAAAAACATATTTTGATTTTTACATTGCAATCAAAAGGTAAATTAATAAGGAATTTTTATATCTTTGAATTAAGTTCGAATAAGAGTTTACTCGATTCTTTATTTTTTTATCTCTCTTTATCGAAACCGTTCCAGAGCGTACCACTAGGGATTAAGAGGAAAAAATTCTCATCAACGCGTTTGCGGAACAACGACCCGTGTCATCGCGTGTGTACATAGTTGCCCTGAACAGCCTCTTAAGCAACTCTCCTTTGACCCTCAGAAATCCGGCGAACTTATTCAACGTGCGATGCTTCGCTTTTTCTCGTGCCTTGGCAACGGTGGAAAATCCGTTTTCTGCCCGCTTTCCGTTTTACTCTTTTTTTTTTCTTTCCCCGCACTTCCAAGAGAAGAAGGAACGGAGAAGAGGTCGTTAGTCAAGATAACGAATTAAGGCGGGATGAAAGGTGGACGAGAGGAGAAAATCCCGCCTTTCGTCCCGTTCATTCCTTTCACAAAAGCACTTTACATTCGGTTCGTCGGCAAAACGTCCGATATATCTAATCGTTGAAAATCTGCATAATGGTTAGTTGGCGTGTCACGAACGTACCTACTCTCCCTTTGCTATCTCAAACAACCGGAATTACCGCTCTGCATATCCGCGATTATATCGGCGGAATGAAAAATTCTTAGCCGCATCGATTGTTATTAATCCTTTTAACCTAGCATTATATGATGAGAGTGGAAGGGAATATTTTGTACCTACGTATTACTAATATTAAAATTTTATTACATCAACAATGACATAATAACATGTAAATATTCTTTTATAAACCGTTAATAATGAATAAAGAAAATATTTATGATACCTAATTAATTCTTAATACTTTTTTGCTATATTTAAATTTATTTAGTCTTATCAATTAAAAAAAATTTGGTTTAGAATAAAAAATTCCGATTGAAAAGATTCAAGCATTGTATTATTAAAATAATTATTCTATATTGTCTTTGATAAAAAATACAATTAATTAAACAAGATAATGATAATAAATATAATGAAAACATTTATGCAAAAATTTTCTACGATTTATCTTATATTGTATAATGTTTATATAAAAAATCATAAATAATTTTGTTTAAATAAATATATCAATTAACTATCATTCATATTTTTCGAGAAATTCACATTGTGTGAGATAGTAAAGAACTCTTGATTTTGTATACACCAAGAGAATATTGGAATTTGACAATTTCTGAACATCGTAAATTGCCATTGTTTTGTAATTGCGATACAGGAGCATTTCTAGGAGAGTATAATTAAAATTGTATTTCAATATTCTCTGCCAGATAGTATCCCGCCGATTATTCCAACTGCTCGATTACAATACAAGACGTCGTGAGAACGTCGGATTCCAGGTGTCGGTGTTCTAGCGTGTGCGCGCATATTATTATCCCGATAATAATACTAATTAAGGCGTTTCCAGCCGCTCGTAATAACACTTTGCACGTAATGCGCGCGCTCCTAATCCGTAGCAGCATATGGTCCAACATGCGAGATATCTCATGCGCGCGGCGAGCGCAGTCATCTCGCTGCATTCTTCTTCTCGCTCTCTCGTGAATTAAATCCGCCATTAAAACCCGTGTCCGCCATTTACAGTAGATATGCATCGCGTTACGGGTTTACGTTATCGATCAGTTGTAAGTCGGAACGAGGGAAAAGCTTGATTTATGCGAGCATTCTCGTGAATATTACTTCCCATACTCTACACGCGCGCTTTGTTTTGCTTTACAGATCGAACATTTTTTAAATTTCTTTTTCATAATTTACAATGTCCGATTAATTGCCATCTTTTCCTTATGTTCTATTTGATATTGAGATTTATCTATTGTCATCTTTTAGATGATCGCCGGGTATCTGGTTTGCAGTTTTATTATTACAAAAATAAAATAAAAATAACAAAGCTCTATATATAT
>CAJQTV010000504.1:0-40000 GCA_907163055.1 Formica aquilonia x Formica polyctena
TGCCCAAAGTATTGCTTGCAACACAAAGTAACCCCAGTTGACGGTATATCAAGTACATTTTCATATATAGACAATATAAGAATTTATTTATTTTGAAATAATAATAATAACTCCGAATGATTTTTATGTATTAAAAATTCTAAATTAATTCTCTTTACAGTGGATTGGCATTCGATCATTGTTAAATCTATATGATCTATCTATATGATCTAATTTGAGCAAAACGGCATATTCAGGTAATATTTTACTTTTCACTTTATTAAATAATAAATACTTTACATAATAAGACAAATATAAATAATAAACTAATAAAAATAATATTTGTATTTTGTAATTATTGTTTCAGATTTACCGGTTATTTATATTTTTCGGCCAAGACAAAGATTCGTTTGGTTATTTGACACTTTGACATAGTTGTTGACTTTAGATAAAATTATTTGACATAAATATTTGACATTATAGTTGAAAATTTGATATTTCAAGTGATATTTAACATTTTAATTTTTTATATTTATCATTTGTAAGAAATTAACATTTGATTTAAATTTAAATATATTATTATCAAAATAAAACTATATTCTCTATATAAAATTAAATTATGATTGAACGTTAAATTAATATTACATATTGTTATAGTTATTAATTACAGTAATTAATATTACATATTGTTACAGTTATTTATTATTGGACTGATATCTGACGTAATTGTAATATTCAAATTTATAATTTGGCAACTGTGTAAAATCAAAATAATTATTTTATGTAATATTTTAATATTCGATTTTAAGCTATCATTGTGATATTTTTATTTAAATAAAATTCAACATTATATAATATTCTGTTGTTTGATTTATTAAGCCACAAATTAATAATATCTATATTATTATAAACAGAAATTTTGTTTGTTTATTTATATTTGTTACATTTTAATATTTAAATTTTATTGATTTGTGTATATATTCTATTGAATAAAAGCAAAATTTAATTTAACAAAAAAGATTAAGTTAGCAATAATTGAAAATGGGTAGACGAAAAGCTGTTCGTACTCAAGATGAAGAGGAAGAATTTCAGCGATTGAAAAGGGAACGAATAGCTCTAAATCAACAAAAATACCGCGATAAAAAAAAGAAAATGCAGCGAACAATATAGCTGGACCATCTAAAATTTGCAAATCAAGAAATCTGTTAAATAATAGTCTATCAGTTGTAGTGTCTGAATCACCAAGTCCTTTGGTCGTAAAAAATGTTTGCGTTTCATCAGTAATGAAACTTATTATTACAACGTCGACTTTGAGCAGTTCTGTTACAACAGTCAACAACTGCATGTCAAAGTTACAGAGTAACAGTGCTTTGACAACTCCGAGTTCAAGATTTGATAATAATAATGTTAATATAATTAAAAGACTGTCAACCGTCGACGAAGTACTTGCGAATGTCGTTGAAAATACTACAGAAACAAGTCAGTCAATTTCAGTGAATGTAAATGATAATATTTCCAGAACTGATAATGAACAATTATTGAAAACACACAATATCACAGATTTAAATAAAAGAAGAGTACAAAATTACCGAGCCAATTACAAAGGATTTCAAAACATAGACTATCATAATTTAAATCAACATTATATTGGAAAAATGGATGTAGAATGCCAACATTGTAGATCGAAGCATTTTCAAGCTGAAAAAGTTCACAATAAAGGTAACTCATTCAACGATTGTTGTAGTCATGGAAAAGTTATATTGGAGCCTCTACCACCACTTCCTAATGAACTACAACAGTTATTTTCTGGAAATCATCAGAAATCTAAAGAGTTTTTAAAAAATCTACGAGGTTACAATAGTGCATTTTCTTTTGCATCTTTCAATGCTAACTTGGTTAATTTCAATGCACAAAGACGAGGACCATATTGTTTCAAAATTCAAGGTCAAAGAACCCCGCACTAATCATATGGAAAATCTGTCCCGGTCAAATCAATTGGTTTTTACATATGTTGTAGCTTATGACCTACTGAACAAAAGATGTAATGGGCACAAAGCTCAATAATGGACAGTTATCGAGTTATAACCAGTCAAACATGAAAAATTCGGACTGCCGAATAGTCAAATCTCGGAAGGTATTGCCATGATAATACTTTATTATCGAATTGCGTAGCAATATCAGATTGATTAGATATTAAAAACTTTTCTGGTGAAATAATTCCTGAGACCAAAATGAACAGAATACACTGATATCGATAATATCAATATCGGACGTAGTAATGCCAGAAAGTAATAGCATTCGGCAGCAATAACGCTAGAATAGATACGCTTAGTGATGACAATGCCTGCGCTAGCAATATCAACCAATATGATTTCTCACAGATTGCAGATAGAGTATACAGTATACCGCCCGCAGTGTAGCAGTGGGGATGAGTCGCCTGACGGCTCTAGCTGTACGAATCGAGCGCTCTACACATAACTCTACGCTCATAACCAGAGATGGTAAATCGTGTATATTAGTTCTCAAGAAGTTTTAGTAGAAAAAAGGTTCATCAAAAATATTTTGAAAACGTCTCGAATTTAGCTACACGAATATAATAAAAAATAGGCATTTTTGTGGAAGATTTTTGTTCACGGAGCTTTTCAAGGTCATTCAAAATTCACAAATAATGTCACCAACTAACAGATTTTGTAAAACCCTACTATGTTTGTTTCAAACATTTTTCAAAAAAATCAATACCTTCCGAGATTTGACTATTCGGCAGCCCGAATTTTTCATGTTTGACTGGTTATAACTCGATAACTGTCCATTATTGAGCTTTGTGCCCATTACATCTTTTGTTCAGTAGGTCATAAGCTACAACATATGTAAAAACCAATTGATTTGACCGGGACAGATTTTCCATATGATTAGTGCGGGGTTCGTTATTATCAAATTAACACTGCATTATATCCTGCTACAAATGAACAGTCAAGTTATGGACAGCTTTTTATTCTTGACGCTAACGAAGCTACAGAATGTCGTTTAAATGCAAATTCAAATCTCGATGAAGAGTTATTGCATATGTTAGATGATATTATCCGCAGCAACAATATATTTGCTCAGTCATATCAAATGATGCATGAAGAAGTTCGCAATCAAGAAAGTTCAGGTTCAAATGTGCCTGATTTAAAAATGGGATTCTTAAATAAGAAAACAGGTATTGATCGCGGAAGATATAATGTTCAAAAAACCAACGAAGTTGCTGCAATTTTTTCAATTACCGCAGATGGAGATATTCCTAATTGTTATGTTACAATTAGAAACAAACGTGATAAAACTTTAAAATATGTTAGTACAATGGATCCAAATGTTGAACCTTGGATTTATCCAATGTACTATCCGCACGGTACGCAAGGTTGGCACGATGATATTAAACAAATCAACGAAAAACGTGTGACTAGATCCATGTACGTTCAATATCGAATGGCTGTACGTGATAATGTCAATGTTTTTTTAATGGGTAAACGACTATTTCAACAATGGCTTGTTGACAACTATGTAAAAATAGAAAAAGACAGAATTAATTGGTGCAAAGAAAATCAAAAACAGTTGAGAGTGGAAAAACATCAAGGACTGATCGATTATCTAGAAAAAGTAGCGACTGACACTGATGCTCGTATTGGACGAGTGATGATTCTTCCATCAACATTTATTGGTTCACCTCGAAATATGATGCAAAATTATCAAGATGCGATGGCTATTGTTCGCAAATATGGTAAACCAGATGTTTTTATTACAATGACTTGCAATCCCAATTGGCTTGAAATTAAAGAAAATTTGTTTCCAGATCAACAACCTGCTGATAGACCTGATATTTGCGCTAGAGTTTTTGATATAAAAAAAATTATATGGTAGATTTGATCGTTCGACAGAAATTTTTTGGTGAAGTAAAAGCATTTGTTTATGTAATTGAATTTCAGAAACGTGGTTTGCCGCACGTACATATGTTAGTAACTTTGAAACAAAATTGCAAAATTACTAATTCGGAAACTGTTGACAAGTATATTTCCGCTGAAATTCCCAATCCTACTATTGATAAATATTTGCATGAAATTGTCATGAAGAATATGATTCACGGACCTTGTGGTGATTGGTGTATGGTAAATGGAAAATGTTCAAAACATTTTCCAAAACTCTTTCATGAGGAAACAACTATGGATGAAAATGGTTATCCACAATATCGTCGAAGAGACACTAGCATTTCGTATGAGAAACCCGGAGGATTTGTAGTAGATAATCGATTTGTCGTTCCTTATTGTCCAATATTATCAACGATTTTTAATTGTCATATTAATGTTGAAGTTGTTTCAAGTATCAAGTCGGTGAAGTATTTATACAAATATATTTACAAAGGTCACGATGCAGCATCTGTAGTCATAGGAGAAAATGTGAATAATATAGAGATTGTTCATGACGAAATTAAGGATTTTATCGAAGCACGTTATGTAGGACCAGTTGAGGCTTGCTGGCGCATTGCAGGTAAAACATTGCAAGAGAAAAGTCATGCTATTATTCGTCTACCTGTACATTTGCTAAACGAACAAAATGTAATTATCTCTAATCATTCAAACGAACAAGATTTACGATCTGCTTTAGAACGTATAACAATGTTGATGGACTATTTTGATTTAAATAAACGAGATGTTGATGCGCGCCAGTACATATATACAGATATACCTTTATATTATGTATTCAAAAAAATAAGACTTGACGGAAAACAAGTTAATCATTGGGAAAAACGTCAGTGTAAATTTAACTGCATCGGACGCATGTATTCAGTTAGTCCAACTGAAATCGAATTATTCCACTTGCGTATCCTTTTATTGAATGTCAAAGGAGCAACAAGCTATAATGATTTAAAAACGGTCAATGGCGAATTGCATCAGACGTTTACTTCTGCATGTTTGGCTTTGGGTCTAATTGAAGATGATGACGAATGGAAACGTGCAATGAACGAAGCTTCTATCTGGATGATGCCGAGACGTCTTAGGCTACTTTTTGTTCGAATACTAATGCATTGCCAACCAGTGCACCCAAAAAAATTGTGGGATGAATTTCAAGTTGCAATGTCCGAAGATTACATGCGACGATTTGGACGAGTCATTGGAATAAGAAAAGCTTATGCTCAAATCGATCAATTACTTCAGAAAGAAGGTTGGGAACTTTCGCAATTTCCAGAAATGGAAAAAATAACGGCAGAATATGAGGAAGAAGATGTGGAACAATTGCAAAGAGAAACTTTGCTCGGTCAGCAACAGTACAGTCAGTTAAATTATAACCAAAAAAGTATTATTGATTATGTTTTAACTATTTTGGAAAAAAATAACAGTCAACAGATAAAATGTTTATACATTGACGGTCCAGGAGGTTCAGGTAAAACTTTTGTTTACACAACATTGTACTATTTACTCAAATCTCAAGGCAAAGTTGTTAGTGCAATGGCTTTCACTGGTATCGCTGCAACGTTACTACCAAATGGAAGAACAGTACATAAAACTTTAGGTTTGCCTGTGCCTCTTTTTGCTGATTCAACATCAAATATAAAAATTCAATCAAAAGAAGCTGACTGTTTGAAAAAAACAGACGTTTTTATTTGGGATGAAGCACCAATGGCACCGCGATATGCCCTTGAAGTGATGGATCACCTCTTGCAGGATTTAATGCAAAATAATATACGGTTCGGTGGTAAGATTGTTATTCTTGGTGGGGATTTCAGACAATTATTGCCAGTGAAACAAAAGGTAAATATGCATATTAGGTTACACCTCACCGATGACTTTGACCTTGACATATGTTGTCAAGGACATGACCCTGAGTAACTTTTCTTTATGACTTAACCGGCGGTCTCTTATAGTTTCTGAGATATTTAAAGTTATGATTTCACAATTTTAATGATTTTTCTATTATAAAATAAAGAAAAATAAAGGTTGTTTACATTGTATTTATGTAGATCAGACGTGAAAAAAGTGTTTCTTTACATTTCCAGAGACGAAGCTCTTTTGGTTTTTTTACTTTCCACGCCAACCTATGTGTCTAGTTTTTTTATAATGGAGCCCACTGCGTCCACGCATATACTTTCCCATCCACACAACAATTGTGGGGCGAACTTCGCTTTGTTTTGTAAAGTATATGCGTGCACACAGTGGGTTCCGCCCCCCCACGGGGGGGCTCCACTTCCGGAAAATATAACCTACCCCAAACCAAATTTTAGTTTTAAATCAGAAATAGGTTTGGATTAGGTTATAACTTCCGGAAGTGGAGCCCCCCCGTAGGGGGGGCGGAACTCACTGCGTCCACGCATATACTTTCTCATCCATGCAACAATTGTGGGGCGGACTGTCTCTATATTATTACCCAAATGTTAACTTTAAATATCTCAGAAACTATAAGAGACCACCGGTTAAGTTATAAGGAAAAGTTACTCAGGGTCATGTCCTTGACAACATATGTCAAGGTCAAAGTCATCGGTGAGGTGTAACCTAATATGCATATTTACCAAACAAAATGCTACACGTTCTGAAACTATAAATTTATCAATTAAATTTAGCTCATTATGGCAACATTTCGAAATTTTTTCATTAACGGAAAATATGCGCATTTTACCACATGAACACGAATTTGCTGACTTTTTATTAGATTTAGGTAATGGTACCCTGAACGATCAGTCTAATAATGTTGAAGTTCCACTGAGATGTGTAGCAGATTTAAATGCAAATATAGTAAAAGATACATACGAAGAAATAATAAAACACAATCAGTATAAACTTGCAGCAAAGTGTGCCATACTTTCCGCACGAAATGTTGATGTAGACGAAATAAACAAACAAGTTGTGAATTTACTTGATGAATCAACAGAAAGAGTATATACAAGTATAGATACTGCTGAGACTACTAACGATAATCATGATATTAATGAAGCTATTTTAACAGAGTATTTGAATACTTTAAATCCAACGAGCCTTCCACCTCATGAACTTCGATTAAGAAAATACACGGTTATCATGCTGATTAGAAATCTGAACATCAGCGAAGGTTTATGTAATGGAACATGGACGTAAGAAATACCTGGACAGAGCGTAAGGTACCCTTTTAGACGCGGGGCTGAGTCTGAAAGGGTGAGGGGTCCATCGTTGCGGCCATCTTAGAGGTCAGAGATTTTGCATCTACTTTCACGTCGCGCGGTATTACTCGACGTTAACCGAGACATGATCCAACGATCACATTCCGTCAAATTATCCGCTGCCGCCATCCGCTGTCACACGAATATTATTTATGTAACGATTATTAATATAGATAGTGAGTATTAATATATAGTGTACATAATATGCCGAATTGTTGGGCTAAAGGCTGTAAAAGCCGAAGTAACAATAGCCAGAAAAATAAAATACAATTACAATGGGAACAATCTCATAAACAAAAAATTACATTTTACAGGTAAGTATGCTTCAGTATTGCAAATAAATTATATATATCACAACTGTTTTATGTCCTTGCATGTTATCATATTTTTAATTAATCATATACAGGGTGCGGCATTTATAGTGACGCGGGCATATTTTTCGGAAACGAAGTGAGATATCAAAAAATGTTTCAGACAAAAGTTGCATGGTTTCGAGGGGGCCACATGATAAAAATATGGACCTTAAGTGGTCTTTTCAAGGTGAGGTCAATGTGGTCGATGTTTTCTTAACTGGAACTCCCCATTTTTTATTACATATTCTTGTAGCTTACCTCGAGAGCTTTCCAAAACACTATAATAAAGTATTTTTTCATTAAGTACTTTTTGAGTTATTTTATATTTTAATCTGACATATTTTGATATAAAAAATAAAATATCTCGTAAAATATTTAGTTTTCGATAATCTTACCGTAATACTTTTATGTACAGGATAATGAGACAAATCAATTAGTGTAAAGAAAAAAACAAATAATTGTAAAATAGAAATGTTAATTTAATTTTTTACAAAAAATTGAATTTGTCTAGAATTTAACGTGATAATAGTAACAGATGTGAATCATAATATTGATAAGAACATTTGCTTATGTTAATGTTGTAATTAATAGACCACAATATATAAGTTCTCAATTTTACAATTGTATAAAAATTATGTGCAGTAAGATAATAACAAATAAAAAACAACATAGATGGCGCGCGCGAAGCGCGCGCGGTAATCTAGTTCCCTATATAAAAAAGGCATGTAAAGTGGATACTCGCATATATCGAAGTTGATTGTTGTCGCTTTTCCGCGATGCTGATTGGCTGTCTCGCTTGTGCGCTGCGACTTGCTTTGTGTTATTTGCAACTGTCAAATCATGAGAATTTTGACAGTTTGACAATTTGTGAAAGAAAAAGTTAAAGTTAGGAAAGAAAAGTTAAAGAAATTGGAAAATGTCCATAAATAAAAGCGCGCGCGCGGCGCGCGTCTGTGTTGTTCTAGTTTAATAAATGAAACAAAGCTATTAAAAATTATTTACATTGTCACGATGACAAAAAAATATTATATTTATAATTGTATTAGCCAATTAGTGTTAGAAACGTAAATTAACCTTTTCATATGTATCTCGAAAAATGTAATAAATCCTTCGTTTAATAACCGATGAAATGGACAAAATGAATTGGAAATGGATGGAAAAATTACCAAACCATTGATATACAATATTATATCACGAACTGCTGAGCGCATTACTATAGTTTTATACTTACAATCAGTAGGATGTAATTCTTCATTATAGATAATATCTGTTTTAATAAAAATTGTTCATAAACGACCATGTCGAAATATTTTAGAAGCTTACATAGTGTTCGAGAATCGAACGGTTTTCGCCGATATTTAAACAGTAACCGCTAATACATCAAAACACGAGCGTGTAAATACGTAAATAGCGTTGCATTCAGGTTCAGCCGATCGGTGCGTGTTCGTGCGCTGTCCTTCAAGCTGAAAAACTGTGTAAACAGCCCGGTTCTCGAACGATCTGCGTCGAAAAACCTTTATTTTTGCCATCGGTAGAGTACGAGCTTCCGCAGTCGATCGATTTAGTTTGCCTACGACGACGATTCGAGCCGGTCGAAATTAATCGATCTTTCTCATTCTTATTTCGCTAATTCTCACTTGTGTTGCGTTCGCTCTAAGCTTACTCGTCTCAAGTTCGTAACGAAGTGTCTCGCTCACGGTCGCCTATTCGAATTCTCACGGCGATCAGTTCTTCTGTGTTTTAAATCTTGTTTTTTAATTCTTTACTGTTAAGATATTGTGAACGTGCGAAAGTGGGGAGTTTGAGAATCGACGATAGTTAACTGTATCGCGAATGTCCTCTGCCTCATGCAAGATTTCCGTCGTCCGCGTTCAAGATTTCCTCCTTCGTGAGAGCTTCTAGCAAGAAGTTCTTCAAGATTTCCGAAACACGGAAAAGGTAATAAGTAAAAGGACATATTCGAAGATTTTCGAAAGTAGTCGCGGAATACGCTTCGTCGCTCACTCCCAGTGTATAACAATAAACGCTTCATCAAAATTACGTGACGCATACTGATGACGAGTCAAGACTCATCGCTGCGCGGTTACGGGGGCCAATTTTCAATCGTTTAATACGATTGGATCGCTCTGGAGACGTGCGGGGGGTGTCGTCTCTCCGTGGCAGTCGGCACTGCATCCATTGAACGAGATTCCAACATCGCTCTGGAGTCGTATGAACTGTGTCAAAGTGGCGTAAGGTATGAGGTCTGAATAGCTCAGTGGTAAGAGCAATTGACCGGAAAGCGAAAGACTCGGATTCGATTCCCGATTCAGCCACTCGTACCTCGCATATTTTTTCAGACAATTACTCGCAAATGTTTTCTAACAATTATTTGTCGGGCTGAGGAAGTATGTAAACGCCGTACACAGATACGACAGTGCCGCTGCCACGGAAGATATGGATGCTTGGTTCGTGCCTCCTGGCGCCTTAAATTCCCCCCTCGCTTCACTCAGCATGCATACATCAAGATCACATGAGTTTATTCTCTAAACCCGTTCCTCCAGCGAATCTTCGGATTTGCGTTACGCTCGCTTCTCCCTCAAGTCTGAGCGTATCTCAGTTTCGGGCGATCTCGTCGAGGTCGACTCCCGGACACATAATTTGCATAATATTTATATATTTAATTTAAATACGTATATATGTACATTAGTGAAAGAAAGTTTAAATATCGACAAAGCACGATTTCAAGCATATGAATAGATTAAATTTGTTAAATTTGGATAAAGAAGAAATATCAAGTCTTTTTGTAACAATTTTTGAAATATATGTTAACTGTAATATGTTATATAATTATTTGTAATTATATATATGTAATATTGCATAACTCTATTATGTGTGAGTCTGTTTATGTGTTTTTTTTCTTTTCTTTTTTTCTACTTCTTTTTCTTTCTCTTCATCTTCTCAAAAATAAAATTAATTCAATGATTATAATTTTTAATATATATGTGCCTTTATATAAATATATACAGATATATGACATAAAAGCCTATATTTCTGAAATTTTTTGAATGTCAAAAATAAAAATTTTTAAATATTGGAACTAAAATTCTAATAATATAAATATTGTTATATAAATTTCCCTGGTAATTATTTAGAATCACGGCTCCACCTGCAAATGGGCTGCAGATTTTTTTACGGACTTTTTGTATTTAGAAAGAAATATAAATAACCATTTTTAGTTGGGGGAGGCCTAAAAAAAAGTTATAGACCAAAAAAGGGTAATTATTTTGAATAAGGTCTTTTCTGAATTTTGACAAATATGATCGGATCTCTCGGTAAAACTTTTTGTTGTGACTCCAACAGTGATAATCAGTCGGGGGAGCCTGTCCCCTATCACCCCCACCCCCAAAAAACGAAAAACCCCCAAAATTACCGAAAATTAGGTAATTATGTACTATAAAGTTCACCCCACAACCCAAACCAAATTTTAGTTTTAAATTAGAAACAGGTTTGGGTTAGGTTATATCTTCCGGAAGTGGGATCCCCCCCCCGTAGGAGGGGGGGGCGGAACCCACTGCGTCCACGTATACACTTTCCCATCCATACAACAATTGTGGGGTGGACCTCGCTTTGCTTTGTAAACTATATGCGTGGACACAGTGGGTTCCGCCCCCCCCCCCTATGGGGGGGCTCCACTTCCGGAAGATATAACCTAACCCAAACCTATTTCTGTTTAAAACTAAAATTTGGTTTGAGTTGTGGGGTGGACCTCGCTTTGCTTTGGTAATTTTTGGGGTTTTTCGGTTTTTGGGGGGGGGGGGGTGATGGGGGACGTGCTCCCCCAACTGATTATCACTGTTGAAGTCACAACAAAGAGTTTTACCGAGAGATCCGATCATATTTGTCAAAATTCAGAAATAGCCTTATTCGAAATAATTACCATAATTACCCTTTTAAGGTCTATAACTTTTTTTTGGGCCTCCCCTAACTAAAAATGTTTATTTATATTTCTTTCTAAACATAAAAAGTCCGTAAAAAAATTTGCAGCCCAGTTGCAAGTGGAGCCGTGATTCTGAAAAATTACCATTTCCCTTTAATAGAGTTAATTTTAAACGCAGAAAAATGCATATTTTTGGTTGTTAAAATTTTGAAAGCTGATGATGATATTGTATCTTAATAGTTCATAATTATGATTATTTCTTGAATGTATGTATTACTTATAATAGAAAAATGCAGTAGTCCCCAAGTTTGCTGGATTTTATCTTCCATACTTGGAATAACGACATAATCCACTTTTGGAATTCTCTTCAAAATCTTGAAATTTTTTTCTAAATACGTAATTACATTTTCGGGTGGAGTTCCGAAAAGGGCCCGTCTCCGATTTTGATGAAACTTTGTGAAAAACTTCCTTTCAGGTTGAAATGAAAGATCCTAAAATGAATTTTGGCCACTTCTACAAAGTCATTTTTTAAGAGGAAATGGTACTGAATCGATAATTATTTACATTAGCGGATTTACATTTATACTTTGCCGATGACCTTGACCTTCACATATGTTGTAAGGGTGAGGTTGCTGATTAATATTCACTTTGTTTTATTTGGCGGTCTTGCATAATTTTTGAGATATTTAACGAAAAAAGTTTATCGAGTTATATGATTTTACATGGATTTATAACTTTCTGCGCGAAGCGAAGTCCATCCCATATCGCCCTGTGCTTCGGACGCGAAACTAAATCGGAAATAGGTTTGGGTTAGGTTATATCTTCCGGAAGTGGAGCCCCCCGTAGGAGGGGGGGCGGAATCCACTGTGTCCACGCATATACTTTACAACGCGAAGCGAGGTTCATCCCATATCGTCCTGTGCTTCGGACACGAGGTTTATAATTAAACGATTTCACATGGGTTTGCAACTTTCTGCGCGAAGCGAGGTCCATTCCATATCGCCCTGTGCTTCGGACGCGAAACTAAATCGGAAATAGGTTTGGGTTAGGTTATATCTTCCGGAAGTGGAGCCCCCCGTAGGGGGGGGGGAGCGGAACCCACTGTGTCCACGCATATACTTTACAACGCGAAGCGAAGTTCACCCTACAATTGTTGTATGGATTGCCCTTTTTCTGTATAATTACCATTGAAAGTTATAAATCTATGTAAAATCATATAACTCGGTAAATCTGTTTTGTTAAATATCTCAAAAACTATACGAGACCGCCAAAGAAAACAAAGTGAATATTAATCAGCAACCTCACCTTTACAACATATGTGAAGGTCAAAGTCATTGGCGAGATATTTGCTAATGTAAATAATTATCACAATTATTATACTTTTTACCAGTTTCTCTTGAAAAATGACTTTCTCGTAGGAGTCGCCAAAATTCCTTTTAGGGGCTTGCATTTTAATCTGAAAGGAAGCTTTTCACAAAGTTTCATCGAAATCGGAGACGGGCTTTTCGGAACTTTATCCACATTTTCAGCGACATATTGCATATGTGTCATATGTGTCATGAAGTTTCAAATGCGATTTACACCACGTGCTGATCAGAGTCTCAGTCGATTTAAGAACCTGGTATCGTACATCGGACATTATAATTGCTACGTCGTTCATAGGCATTGAAGGTGCCACTTTCCTTCAATAACTGAGCTTTGTCGTGATAATTCGACATAATATGCTTATCAATATGTTATTATCAAATTTCATTTGTTATTTACAATCGTAAGTCGCGTATACTCGCAAGAAACGGATAACAAAGTAGCGCTGTTGCGAAATGAAACTTATTTCAATATATGTTTCATGTATAAATTAAACTAAACGTGAATAAAAAACACAAAGAAACTTTTCGTTAGTATTTATCATTATAATTATATGAACATTTTTTCTAACAAGAGAAACATGTTAACTTTTCTTGAAAACTAAACACAGAATACATTCTGAAAAAATAGAACGCTGTAATCGGGTGTTCTTTACATACTTTTATATGCATATGTTTGAAAAGAAATATTGATCTATTTGCGATCTATATATATTTAGCGCTGTTGAACGAATCATCCATTAAAAAGGTGCACATATTCCGCCGGACAAAAATATCTTAAATATTTTATTCCATCTTCTCTATCACCTGTTAAAAATTGGCATTCCACTTTATTGTGATGGGATAAACATTGGATAGATTGACAAGTCAATTTCTGGAAAATATAAAGCTCATGTATGAAACTGTATGATGTATCAATTTTAAAGCTTAAAGGGGTTTCTACTTTGTTAGCATTGAAAAATAGGCAATTTTTCGAAATTTTTAGGAAAGGAACTAATAAAGATAGAACGATAAACTTTGGTCCACAAAAATATGTCTTTTTTGAATAAAAAAATAATTGCCCTGGTATTTGGAGCTGTGGAGGGGCCAAGGGGGTGGATCAAGCAGCCCGGTGAGATCAGTGACGGTGGAATTTCCAGAGCCTCTAAAAATTATCTGAAACAAAAGAATCGACCAGTTTTATAATCTGTAGATGTTTGCGCATAAAATAGACTAGAATTAAAAAAATATATAAAATTTTGAGTGAGTTATGGTTACTCAAAGGCAGTCATCTTTTGTGGAAAAAATTTTTCTTCCTTTGAGTAACCATAACTCACTCAAAATCTTATATATTTTTTTTATTCTAGTCTACTTTATGCGCAAACATCTACAGATTATAAAACTGGTCGATTTTTTTGTTTCAGATAATTTTTGGAGTCTCTGGAAATTCCACCGTCACTCATCTCACTGGGCTGCTTGATCCGCCCGCTCGGTCCCCCACAGCTCCAAATACCATGGCGATTTTCTTTTTTTTATTCAATAAAGATATATTTTTGTGAATACCAAAGTTTATTATTCTATCTTTATTAGTTCCTTTCCTAAAAATTTCGAAAAATTGCCTATTTTTCAATGCTAACAAAGTAGAAATCCCCTTAAACATTGATGTTACCAGTGGAAGGCTTGGTGAATATTGGTGTTCTGTTGAACTGCTGTTAAATGTACTTATTACTGTTTCATCTTACAATACTGATGTGAATGGCCGTGAGGTTTTTCCGGCCTGTATGGCTCCCAAGAATTTCTAATAAGTTCACGTTTGCACGCTGATACGTTTTTACTATGTATACACTACCCAAAATTATGAAAACAAACACATACCATTTGTCTATTTAAAATGTAGGCTTTTCAAGTAAATATAAATATACGTTGCACTATATGTTGTTTCTTACCGACTAGTTGCTTCCAAGGCTGATGTTCTTCCTCGACTGCTTTCTGCATGCAATCTATAAATCCTGTTAAATCCGGATAGCAAATGCTATTAATTAATGCATTAAATGATATTATTTTAAAATATTAATATTATTTTATCGATTTATGTCAAAATAACGTATGATGTTAAAATAATATTATTGGACATCAAAATGACGTGCCCTACCTGTAAAGAAAGGTCGAACGGTTGAACGGTATTTTTTAGCATACACTTTTAACATAGGTTTATTTAGATCTTTGCAAAGAAAAAACGTTCCATGTTTAGTGCAATTAAATTCAAAGTCAATTAAGACACTTTTGAAATTTCCTTGACTTGGCAGATATTATGCTACTTTTATTTATGTCGATTCCTGGATCTCCTTACGAAAATGACGCGTTCGCAATCAACTGTACATTAGAAAGAGAGGTAAAAGCAAAGGAAAATTATAAATAGTTTAGAATAAAAGCAAAAGTGGAATGATCATTTAATTAATCAATTAAATATATTTAAAAAAAAAGTAACAATAAATTAAAATATACTGATATATACTTGGCCAAAATTACCACCTGGACGTTGAGAAACACCTTGACCGAAAATTAAAGACTTACGATCCTCGGAAAAATGTTTTATAATATTTTTAATATGAAATAGATCTCTCGCTTACGCACTATTTAAATACAATTCATCGCCAATATCTGATGTTTTGTCTCATATACCAGTTAGTTTATGCAAAATGATATTTTTAAAACATATCATTTTCACCGCCAAGCGATCTTTTTTTTTATCGAGAAGCTGCAACTAAACTGATATCGTCTACTTTTACAGTTGCCATTACCAGTACTTTTATAGGAATCAAACGTAATTACATTCACATTTTATAAACTCATCAGTTTAGAAAATAAGTTTAAATATTATAAATAAATGTATTATTTATTATCGTATCTTTTATAAATTATTTTTTTGTAAATTTCTGCATTATAAATCTATAAATGCAAGTACTTTTGAATTGTCATTATGCTGCATTTCTTATATTCAGGGATAAAAGACTGTGCAATAATCATAATATAATACTCACGTTATACTGAACAAAATTCTTATGTTAAGTAATAACGTCACATTAATATTCTTGTCACTCCTCTAAAATAAAATGATATATAAATATATAATTGATGATATCTTTTTCGCATGATTATTTCAAACAAAAAAATTTAATTATTTAAACTATTTATATGAGTGCAATGAGATACAAATATCAACTAACTTTATTTTAAAAAAAGGCGTTATTACACATTTAAAACTTATCGTTTATGAATGTAAAATTCGGATAAATAAAGAAATTCTGAGAAATTCGCTAACACATTATCAGAATATTGTCTATCGAGCAGATGCTGCGATCTCTCTCTTGTCCCAGATGTCCGCAAAGTATTTTATTGATGTGTTCGAAAAAAGAACTAAGCATTTACGAAAGGCTCGAAAAAGTATTAACTTTATTGATATGTAATTACATAAGTAGATACTTTTCTGCAAAACCGTATTTTTTAAGAATTGTTATAACATCTAAATAAAAAAGTTCTTTTGAAAAATGTTATTATAACTCCTTCCTTTTTATAAAAAAGAATCGCATTTTTATAAAAGACTGATTCCATTTGAATAAAAGTGTATAATAAAAAAGTGTAATAGAACATGTAAAAATATTAAAAGTAAGATATTTTTTGTAAAAATAAGCAAGACATCTACTACTTTATTGCAAAATTATTAAAGATATCATACAAAGATATCAACAAAGAATTGCGGCAATTATTTCACACACACACACGCGCGCGCACGAACACCCACACAAACGCACGTACATGTACGCACACGCACGTACACACACATGCACACATATACATACAATAAATACGTTACAAAATATATGTTTCCATTTCAGTTATAATACAATAAACTACGGGAAGAGTAACCCTCAAACAAAAAATTAATTTCAATTTTCTATAATGCCAATGAAGAGAACATTGATTTGTCGGCTATCGATAGGCAAATGTTAGCTGGAAAAGAGACTATAGTAATCCATGTAATGGCAAAAATGACATTTAACGACAGCTTAAAGTGCACCATTTTTATTAAGGTAATTATTCAGAATCACGGCTCCACCTGCAAATGGGCTGCAAATTTTTTTACGGACTTTTAATGTTTAGAAAGAAATATAAATAAACATTTTTTTTTAGTTGGGGGAGGCCCAAAAAAGAAAGTTATAGACCAAAAAAGGGTAATTATTTCGAATAAGGCCTTTTCTGAATTTTGACAAATATAATCGGATCTCTCGGTAAAGCTTTTTGTTGTGACTCCAACAGTGATAATCAGTCGGGGGTGCCCATTCCCCATCACCCCCACCCCCTAAAAAACGAAAACCCCCCAAAATTACCGAAAATTAGGTAATTATGTACTATGAAGTTCACCCCACAACCCAAACCAAATTTTAGTTTTAAATCAGAAATAGGTTTGGGTTAGGAAAATCTGGCACGATGGATTAAACGCCACTCGGCGAAGCGAGTGAAGCTGCCGCCGCGAACATAGTGATTGCTCACACCCGCCCGCGACGACACCTCGAACACCTTCCCCTGGTCAGGCTTACGCAACAGCGTACCCGCGTAAAATGCCGCCATCGCTGAGCGCAGACGAGTAACCACCTGGTGGCACCTTGACCGTGTCGCCTCCGGGGCGTCGGCACCCGACAATGAGCTTCTCGGTCGCCTCACACCATTCTCACCGAAGGGACAACCTTTTGAATCGCCTCCGCGTGGCATTCCTAGCCGTCGACCACAGGGAGCCCTCCCCCCCATCACGCAATCTCCCTTCCTGCGAACCGGAGAGGAAGGCCGCCACGTCCTCGTTGGTCGGAGGACGGCCAATCCGCCTGGCCACAACTCCCCGCAGAGACGCCCACGCGAGCGCCCTGACCGTCGCGTCGCCAGCCGTAAGCATACGGAAGACGTGCGCAACGGACAGGACGTCCGCGAGGTCAGCTAGCGGAAGTAGTCCACAATTCCCACGTTTGGGGGGGAGGTAGACCACCTCCGCGCTGGCTCTCTGCGGAAGGTTGAGCCAGGCCTTGGCTTTGCGGCGGATCTCTAAGTCCACCGCCTTTAATGGACGCTTCTCCACTGTGGCCCCCCGCAGCAGAAAGTCCATACGCGGCAAGATGTTGGTTGCCACTACCTCCAGTTTCTGCCACGGAGCAAGGAGGGATCGGTCAACCGCACGAAGATCCTCGAGGAGGCCCCCGACTTTTTCATCCACATAACAATTGTGGGGTGGACCTCGCTTTGCTTTGTAAACTATATGCGTGGACACAATGGGTTCCGCCCCCCCCCCCTTCGGGGGGCTCCACTTTCGGAAGATATAACCTAACCCAAACCTATTTCTGATTTAATACTAAAATTTGGTTTGGGTTGTGGGTTGGACCTCGCTTTGCTTTGGTAATTTTTGGGGTTTTTCGGTTTTTTGGGGGGGTGATGGGGGATGTGCTCCCCCAACTGATTATTACTGTTGAAGTCACAACAAAGAGTTTTACCGAGAGATCCGATCATATTTGTCAAAATTCAGAAATAGCCTTATTCGAAATAATTACCATAATAACCCTTTTAAGGTCTATAACTTTCTTTTTTGGGCCTCCCCCAACTAAAAATGGTTATTTATATTTCTTTCTAAACATAGAAAGTCCGTAAAAAAATTTGCAACCCAGCTGCAGGTGGAGCCGTGATTCTGAATAATTACCATATCGTGCAATATCGACAATTTTATTGGATTGCGCAATGCTATTCCTATCTTTATATTCTTATTTATACGGACATAATCCTATTAGCATTGTTTATATATTTATTGATTTTTCGTTTTGTTGTTTCCACACGAATATTCTTTCTTTTAAGTCATCGATTTGAGATGCATTTCTACGTGGATAAAATACTTTTAATAATTTATATATGTATCTTAACATCATATAAATATATTATAAAATATATAATAAATATATAATACATAGTATTATATATTTCATACGAAAAGGCTGAAAAAAATATTTAACGCATATCAAAAGAAGCGAGAAACGAGAAGCAAACAGTGTCGCCGCGTCGCCCGTCGTCTTCGTTGCCGGCTCGGTAGGAAGGAGAGAGACAGAAAACAGTATATCTGTCATCTTCTACTATCCGAAGCTAGCCGAAGCGCCGAGCTCACACGTACGCGCTTTGCGCTTGTGTACGTCATCCCCTCCACTACGGTTGCGTGTTGCTAGCGTGGGCATTCTGGCATCACTGGCTAGGGGGCGATTGAAAGGTAACGCCAGCACAATTCCCAATCCGGTCTTCAACGAATTCCCTTTCCTGGGTGGCTCACCCCCCTCCACTCCCTTCCCTTCCCTTCCCCTCTTCCCCCTCTTTTTCAGCTTCTTCCTCTCCCTTCCTTGAAACATATTCCCAAGCTTCAAACTCAAATATCTCCTCGCATAAGAAAAAAATTGTCAATTTCAGCCCCACTCCATGTTTCTTCTCCGGCATTGTCTCCCTTCTCATTCCATCCTTCACATAAACCCATGAAAAACATTTTTCCTTCTCTTCCATCCCTTCCCCGTCCTACTCCCAGAGTCCCCTCACACTTCCCATCTAAACCCTCCCCTGACCACAATTCCTTCCTCATTTCGCCAAATGGGAGGTTACCCTCTTCCTCGTCGAAGAGTGGCATAATGACCAGACATCCTCCCCCTCCTCCCCCGGCTTATCCCTCCTCATCCCAATCAGGTATTAACTTTAACCTCAGCTTCAATCCAGAATTACACGACCAACTCTTTAATCTTATGAATATTATAATGGAAAAATTCTCCCCCGCACTTAAACTCCTCGGCCTTTATGACGCTGTGTCGGAGTTTATGAGCTCGCTTCTGCAATCTTTGAGCCCGCGCAATGCCGCGCTCAATCCTGCCGCCCTCAAATGCCTGACCTAACTCGGGTTGACCTTCCCCAAAGTCAATCCCTCCGTATCCTTTAGTGGAATTGCCACTCTCTGTTAAATAAAATGGATCACGCAAATACTCTATTCGGGGATTATGACGTACTTGTCCTGTCGGAGACCTGGTTGAGTCCTGACTCACGGATGTCTTTGCGTGACTTCAATGTATTTAGGAGGGATTCGTTGACTCGGGGTGGTCTTCTCCTTGCTGTTCGCCGCTCTATACCATATATCCTCGTAAATGATTGCATCCAGGTTGCCGACAAGTTGGAGTGCATGGCTCTTGTAGTTCATTATGAGTCTATTGACCTCGCTGTTGTATCTATATATAGACACCCACAAGACTCTCTTACCAGCCAACAATATAAATCTCTCTTTGATTTTTGCAATTCGTTCTCCTACACAATTTTACTAGGAGATTTTAATGCTCACCACAGTGAGTGGGGGTGTGAGCGGACAAACGGTGAGGGCAGAACGCTGCTCACATTGGCTCTGGATTCATCCTTTACTTGTATAAATAGCGGATCCCGTACCTTTTTGACTCGCCTCGGCCAAGCCGGGTCAGCGATCGACCTCGCCTTTGTTTCCCCTCTAATTATAGATTTCTGTAATTGGAATGTATTGGACGATACTCACTTGAGCGATCACTTCCCAGTCGAAATCAGATTCAACCAATACCTTAGAAGGAGAAAATTCTTCTCGCACAAAATTAAACTATCAACAGCAGAGGGAACAATTTGCTTTAAATTTGAGCAACAGTGTAGACTTGCTGAGGAAGGCTATTGAGAGACCTGCGCTAGATGCAGTAGACAAATACAACATTTTTAGCGGCCATCTGAGGAATCGGCTGCCTCAGGGGCCGAGGGCGAACCGTCCCCGGAGTACTTCTAACATGCCATCCTCTCACGGGAGGAGATCCTCTCTCCCGGCTCCTTGGTGGAGCGAGGCCTGCCTCGGTCGACCTCAGACATAGGCTCCTTTCGATTTTCAAAAAGTCGCCATCTCTTGCCAACTTTCTCGCCTTTAGAAAACAAGAGGCCATATCGAGACGGGTCCTGAGGGCGGAAAAGAGGAGGGGTTGGAGAGATTTCTGTCAGAATCTCACCCCAAATACTCCAATCAACTATATTTGGAAAGTGATCAAACGATTCAAGAATCGCCACTTGGGCAATTCAGTCTCTCCTCTCTCCAACTATTCTGTCTCGGACAGTATACGAGATTCCATCAACTCTATGTGCCCTCCGTCCATTGCTCATAAAAAATACTTCTCTCTCGGGTATTTCCCTTCGAACTACAACTGTAGGATGTTTGAGAGCCCTTTTATCTATAGAAAACTTGAATCGGCGGTCTTTAATGTTAGGACGCGCTCCTCTCCGGAATTAGACCAAATAGATTATAGTATGATCTCAGCCCTTCCTGAGGAATATTTGCGGATCCTTCTCGACATTTATAACGAACTCCTGGACGGGGGTTTGTTTCCCCCTTCGTGGCACCACTCTTTGGTTTTTCTTATTCCGAAGTCCTTTCCGGGAAAGTTCCGTCCTATCTCGCTCACCTCCTGCCTGCTCAAGATGTTGGAGAGGATGATTTTGACTCGCCTGGACTGGTGGATTGAGTCTTCGGCGATCGTCCCTTCTACTCAATTTGGTTTCCGCAAGAGAAAGTCTTGCCAGGATAACTTAGGCATACTGGTCACCGAAATTTACAAAGACTTCGTGTCTCACCAGCCCACGGCATGTTTGTTTTTAGATGTCCACGGGGCGTTTGACAACGTGGTTCCGAATATATTGGTCGACGATCTTGTGAGCATGGGCCTCCCTCCAAAGGTCTGCTGGTTTGTTTATCAGTTGTTATATCAAAGAAGTATCCAATTCGTGAACAATGGAGAGATCTCACCTGTATATTATGCAAATAAGGATGTCCTGCAGGAATCAATTTTGAGCCCTCTCTTATTTAATCTCTACATTGCTAAATGCAGGCAATCTCTCACCAGCGATTGCCGGATCATCCAGTTTGCGGATGACATAGCAATCTATGCGGGTTCCACTGATATCCAAGACTCACTCAGAGTGGTGGAGAGGTCGGCAAACGGACTTTCGCGGTTTGTACTTGATAGGGGCCTGTCCGTATCGCCTGACAAGTCGGCTCTTATTGTTTTTAGTAAGAAGAGGATCAACCTTTTCAACTTTTCAATAGATCTGGACGGCGTCGCGGTTGGCTCGTCGCGCTCGTATAGGTTTCTCGGGGTCTTGCTCGACTCCACTCTCAGGGGTCGGGATCACGCTCGCTATCTGGCGGAGAAGTGTGGTAGGCTCGCGAACGTGTTGAGGTCGCTGTGTGGGGTCTGGTGGGGAGCGGACCCAAGGATCCTTCTTTGTGTGTTCAGGGCCCTGGTGCGAGGGTCGATCGAGTACAAATCCTTGATCTTTTCCATCCATAATAAAAATCTGATGGAGCTTCTGGAAAGGACTCAACGCAGGGTCCTGCGTTATTGCATAGGTTTCAAACGAACAACCCCGACTAATATAATCTAACTCGGAAACGGGAATCGGCCCAGTTCATTACCGTTTCGAATATCTGACGTCTAAATTTATTCTCAAATCCTTTGCCCTTACAGATAATGTCCTTGTGGATAAACTTGCTGACCTTCAGGCAGCTCTATTCAACAACAGATTAGATTTATATAATAGATTCCCTTTATATAGAGCGTTCTGCAAGGCGAGAAGATATAGGCATAGGATCGTTTCATTTACTAAAGTTCCGGTGTATCTCTTCTCTTACGAAACTTCGTCCTTCGCTCCTAGGGTTGAGATCACTCCTCAAACAGAGGTGGAGAATATCCGTCATGTTTCACTCCCACAGTTTGTCTTTCAAACCACTCTCTCTCATCTCATAGAGAAGAAACACCTGTTTTTCACGGATGCTTCGAAAGAAAAGTCCTGGGATTACGCCGGAATAGGCATCTACTCCCCTAACCCGCATACGGAGAGAAAATTTAGATTAGATGGCTGTTCTTCCATGTTCTCGGGCAAATGCATCGCCATTATTCACGCGGTGGAATTCATCCTGGAGAACTGTATTGAGAGGGCAACGGTCCTCACAGACTCCCGTGTGACCGCAGTGTGGTTGATGTTATTTCCAATAATAAAATCGATAGGGACCACAACTACCTCGGCTTTGAAAAACAAGCTGAGGTCGACTTTCTTTCAGGGAATAGACATTGCACTCACATGGATTCCAGCTCATGTTGGCATCTAGGGTAATGACACGGCTGACCATCTTGCTAGAGAGGCTGTGAGGGAAGGCGAGCCCTCGGATTACCTTTCTTCCCACTCGGACTTTTATTCCATTCCGCGTAAGGGATATATTGAGGCTGTCGGAGGCTTTCTTGCAAATCAAGCAGTTCACAGGGGATCCCAGTATTTTGAACTCTGTTCACCATTTTCTCCTGATCCTTGGTTCGCTAAACCGAACCTGAACCTGAACCATCTAGAAATAGTTACAACCTACCGTATCCGATCCAACCATTATAACCTAAATTTCAGCTTAAACAGATGCAATATCGTGGAATCCCCCGCTTGTAACTGTGGGGCACCAAGACAGGACATTGGCCACATTCTCTGGTCTTGCCCATTGCTCGGGCATAGTCGCGGCCCGTTCCATCCAGCGGAGCCTGGGAGCTCCACTTCCTTACGATGTATTTAACCTCTTTAAGGATCCTTCCTATGGAGTGATTGTGCCTATTGTTTCTTCCTGAAAAAGTGCGACATCTCAATCTGACGTTGGACTGCTTGACTTTCGCGCGCATGCACGCTTTCCCCCTCCTGGAACTCTGAGAAAAGATGGCAATCTGGCAGCATGAACAGTAATGCAATCTGTTCCGTGCCAACAAAATAAAGACGAAGAAGAATGGATAAGAGTATTGTGGAATATAGTGCAACAAGGAAGAGAAGTGATAAAGTGAAAAAAAATCATTAACGCGGAAAAGTGCAAGAAAAAAAAATGATTTCTTTTAATCGATGTCATATTGAGCAAAGTTAGATTACATTAGTGAAACTGAGCGAATGCTTACACTGGAGTGAATCATTAGCCGCGTTCGGCAGAGAAAGTGCTCAGTTATCGTCTTGTCAATACTCGACGTTGATTTGTTGTTCTTTTAACATTTGGTGGTTCTAAAAGTAAGAGCCAATCACGTTCGATTGCTACTGAGCTCTTTCTGAACGTGCCCAATAGTTGCTTTCCATTTACATCAAAACTCAGACAATTCTCACTTGTGACGTTATAACTCAGTTGAATGCACGTTCCTTTTGATGCTAGCAAGTGAGATTCAACTGAGTTTTTACGTGGTTTCTGCACACGATCGAGACCGTGTGCTTTAGTGAGTCTAATAGACTCACATTAAAAGTAAGGTTATGAATCTATATTGTTATGTGATAGCTTTGTTACCAAAATAAGCAGATCAATGATGTCATTGTCTGAGTATGAAATACTCACATAACTAAGTGACTCAGTATCACTTAAGTGCAAATGGAAAGCAACTATTATCAATTAACATATTTGTAATAAATACATTGTTGTTGGAAAATGATTATGGAAGAACCGAAGGAATATTTAGAGATTTTGGCTGGCCATGTTTTCGATAAGATGGTAATTTATATACATGCAAACGCGCATTCATGTATATAATGTTTATTTGTATTTTATATATAAATGTAATTAATGCATGATTAATATTTTTAGATTAACTTACAAATGTCTGCAATGAGTTTATGCTAATGTAGCAAAATAAATCTTGTGAGAATTCTACCAAAAATATCATAAAAACAACAGCATTGAATATACATTTTTATTAATTGGCTTCATATAGAATAATGAAATAATAAAATATCATATCGAAGCATTTCTATAGTGTCCACAAACATTTTGTGGATCTGGAATTACTCGCAACTTTTGGTTCTGGAAATGTGAATGTTTAGTTACATTTTATATATTGTTAAAGCAGATTGTGTGAAAGGAAAAACTGGGAGAGAGAGACAGGTTTCTTAAGTGTACTTCCTTGAGAATACAGATATCGTTGCTTTATTTCGACTAGTACGTGTTCCTTCTGACGTGAGTTACAGTACGACTGACTGAGACCAAGGACTGTCACTAGAGAGCGCGCGATTGCTGTTCGCTTGCACTTTGTTACGCATGCGCAAAAAAAAACCCTAGTTCCGTTCGGTAAGTCTCGTTTTGACTCTTATCTGTACAGTCTTCAACTCATATAAAACGCGATTAACTTTTATTCTCAACATATATAAATATAATTAATGCGTAATTAATATTTTTAGATCATTTACAAATGGCTAAGCAATAAGTTGCATGTTTATGTTAATATAGCAAAACAAATCTTGTGGGAATTTTATAAAAAATATTACATATACAGTTGAATTGAAAGTGTCAGAGTTAGAGCCTGAAATAGAAATGTTAAGCATTAGAAGAAGAGAAATAAGGTAATAATTTTGTTTATAAATTATATAATAAAGGTTATTTATTTTATTGGATTAAATACTTTATAGGACAAGACTTAGCCTATTTAATTCTTTTTGGCATAATGGTTGAACTTATTTTTTATAGCAATGAGAAACATGAAAATTGTTGTTTATTCAAATGAAGCTGCCTTTTATAATATTGTTGCGTCAGTTATGTAATTTTAAAATTACATTACTGTTCATCGATAAATCCTTTAAAATTAAATAATTTCTTATTATTAGTGCCAGTATTATTACTAACATTTTTACAATTACAACAATAACTCTGTAATTCTATTGGGGCTTCACGCGTCGAACCTGCCCCAAACAGTTCGACAAAATTCAGTTTCCCCCTTTCTTTAAAAACGGACACTCCGCTCAAAAATGACCTGAGCCTCCACATTGCCAACATTCTTTCACAAACATTTTATTATTACTAGAGTTAGAACTCTTGTAAAAATTTTTATTTTGTTCCTGTTTCCTCTCTTTTGCTTTATCGCCAGAATTTTCAAAATTCCTTTTACCGTCAAATTTGTTAAAATTGTTCTTATTCCCGAAATCAAAATTGTTGAACCTCCTTCCTTTAGCGAAATTATTTTTGTTGTTATTATTATTGCCAAAGTTGAAATTATTATTCCGTCTTTCAAAATTACTTTCCTGTATAACTTTCACCGCCATGGCTCTTTGTATGGCCATTTTCAAGGAAGTGATTCCTTCCAACTGCAGAGTCCTTCTCACAAATCCATTAGACAAAGCGGTAACAAATTGCGCGCAAGCAATTTTATCACGAACTTCGTGCGTACATTCGGGATACGCTAACTGCGAAAGCCGTTCAATATCAGAGCCCAAGGTAGCCTCATCTTCCCCCAACTTTTGTTTTCTGTTCGTAAATTGGGAATAATAAGACTGAGATAACAATCCTTCCCCAAAGCGCAACTCTAATTTAGACTTTAATTCTGCGTAATCGAGATTTTCAATATTAACGACACACTCCAATACCGCACGCGCCTTTCCTCTAAGACATGAAATGAGAGCGACGCTTTTCGCAGCGTCACTCCACCTATTTGCTCGCGCAATTAACTCAAACTGTGAGAAGAACTCTCTTAGCGGAACAGTCCCGTCAAAAATGTCCGGCTTCAATTTAAAGCCTAATTCTGTGTTAATATTAACTGAATCACGCGCATCTCTTTCGAAATTAGGCGCAATATTAGGCATACAATTTCTGTTAATGGGGCGACTTAGCTGGTTGTTATTATCCAGCAGACGAATCCTCTGTTCCATTCCCCGTAACGCCTCGTCGCGTTGGCGCAGTTGTGTGCTTCAAATACAGCTCGCTGCTGCAGCCGCTCCTCGCGTAGCTCACGAATCTCTCGCATCGCTGACTGAAGTGTAATCGCTTCCAATGATGTCGTAGCCGCCGTTGAAGTCAATCGACTCCTCTTTCTCGTCGAAACTCCTGCCGTCGGCGAATTTTCCTGTTCCACTTTTTATAGACGAAAAGAAACCCACAATTCTCCAGAAAATCGTTTCCAGAAAATCGTCCACTCCGTCGTATCCCGGCTGAGCCCCCAAAATGTTGCGTCCGCGCGTCGACTTCGATAATACTCGAACACGCGCGACACAAACGGCACTCGCGTACCGCGACGTAAATGATTAACCCTCTTTTAAAAGAACAAAAGGAACTTTAATAATAACACAGAACACACAATTGAACAAGGAATACAGAACGGGTAGCAACGTTTAGCAACATTCTCCCGGAGACGAATACAGCAGATTCATGAATAACCGCCTTAGATGACCCGCAGGGACGCAACAATATAATGTTATCGGAGAGCATTAGAATATCTGTCATTGACAAAAAGTAGTTCAAATTTGAATCAAAATGAAGAGGATGAATCGGTTAGTGATGCTGAATTGCAGATTTTATTAGAGCATCGTATAAAAGTTTATAATTATTTGACACCTGCATTGATTAAAACAGAAGCTTATGATACAGCTTTAGAAAATGTGAAACATGTTTTGAGATGTCAACTACAAATTGTTAAAGCACTACTTAGGAAAGGTATTGCAAAAATCCTAATCTTCTTTTTATTTACTATATTTAATCTTTTTTAAAAAATAAGTTTTATATATTCTTGATTTATATTTTACAATGGAAAATTCAAATATGTATGTATATATATTGTGCGTATCGTAGGAACAATATTGAGACAAAATCTATATCGCAAGATATTAAGTGTAGTTGAAGATACTAGGAATCCGTAAAAGAATATAAAAGCAGATGATAATAGTAAGCAATTAAGTAAAGGATATAGGTGCTTTTCTTTTTCTGTATTTTTAACAATTTTATCTTTTAAGGTCATTAATTCTGTAGTAAATATCTTCATTTCCAGATTAATTTTTGAATTCAGTGGAGAGAGAAAGAGAGAGAGAGAGAGATTGCATAAGCTTTCGCATATTCCTCTTTATGTCTCAATATTGTTCCTACGATACGCATAATATATATATACATTCATATTTGAATTTTCCATATGTAAAATATAAATCAAGAATATATACAATTCATTTAAAAAAGAAAATTAAATATAGTAAATAAAAGAAAGTGTTTTGCAATACCTTTCCTAAATAATGCTTTCACATTTTGTGATTGATACCTCCAAACATGTTTCACATTTTCTAAAGCTGCATCGTAGACTTGCGTTTTAATCAATGCAGTTGCCATATTATTATAAATTTTTATACCGTTCTCTAATAAAATCTGCAATTCAGCATCACTAACCGACTCTTCCTCCTCATTTTGATACAAATTTGAACTACTTTTTGTTGATGACAGATATTCTAATGCTCTTCAATAATATTATATTGCAAAAGGCAGCTCCATCTGAATAAACCATTAATTTCCACATTCATGTTTCTCATTGCTTTAAAAAAATAAGTTCAACCATTATGTCAAGAAAAGTTAAATAGGCTAAATCTTGTCCTTAAAATATTCAGTTTATCGTTTTTAAAAACATGGCCAGTCAAAATCTCCAAATATTCCTTTAATACTTCCATAATCATTTTCCAACAATGTATTTACCAAAAATATGTTAATTGATAATGCACAGATTCACTTAAGTGTAAGCATTCGCTCAATTTCGTTAATATAATCTGACTTTGCTCAATATGACATCGATTTTATAAGAAATCACTTCTCTTCCTTACATTATTCCGCGATACTCTTAATAACCGGTAATCACTTTATCACTTTTCTTCTTGTGTTGCACTATTTCGCGATATATAAGCAAATTTAATAAATCAATAAATGCAAAAAAAATAGTTGATTACCTCTGGTTATATCATTTATTAGAATACATTTTAGAAGGAATTATATACTGTTTATGTGTATGCGTTTATTCGATAGAATGAACTTGTTTCATATTCATATTAAATATATGACGCTTTGTTATAAAAAAAATTTTCTTTCTATTGCTTTCTATATTTTGATATTTATTCATTTACACAATTTATATTCATATACAGTTTAACTTCTGTATTAAAATTATATTTATAAAATATCTATACAGTTTAACTTCCAGATTAAAATTATATCTATAAAAATAAAATCATATTTTATTAAAATTATATCATGTTTTAAAACCTGTTAAATGATTGACAATAAGAGATTGAGCATTAAGACACATTGTGATTATATCCACTCAAATTCAATATGATATATATAAGCTTTGTAAAAATATATACTGTTTATGTAATTACTTCTAAAAAAAAATTTCCTTTTTATTGAATAAATCTTTAAAGAAATCATATCCATGTATATACTGTATAATGTAGTAATTTATATTTTTCAAACAAAATATAAATTTTTACAAAAAGCAGTGATATCAAACTAAAAAAAACTTTACAAAGGTTAAAAAAACACGCCAAGTACATAAAAAATATTCCAACTTGTATGCGGCAAAATGTTTAAAAAATATTTACTTTTAAAAAATAGCTTATAAAAAAATTTTCCCCTAAAAAATAAAAAAACCCTAAAAAATAAAAAATAAAAAATAAATATGAAATCAATATTTAACTATCCAAGTATTTAAAAGTAATTCAGTTTGTAAGGATTTGTAATTTGAAATAGTATTTCAATAGTATTTCAAGTCATAAAATCAATTTTGCATTTACAGAAATATTAGATTCTCGAGAAAATTAAAATGCATATTATTTTTATCAAAAAATTACAGTATTGTTTCAAATAAATATTTTGTATAATATATAAAACAGCACTATTATATTGCGGATGTTATTACGGCACGATTACGATAACTACGGCCCTCTATTTGAAAGGTCGTTTCTGAAAGCATTTTTGAAGAGAAACACAAGAAAAATAGTAAAAAAATTTTCCGACCAATAGTTTTCGAGATATATCACTTTAAAGTATTGGACATGATAATAAAACGTTACAAAACGGAGCCAATGACCTTGACCTTGACATATGTTGTGAAGATCACTGTCGCGAGTATCTTCCATGTGTAGCTTAGAATCGTCTGTACTACCAATGTCTTGCGTTGTTTACGTTTTTTGAACATAAGAACCAAATTTTCGTTTCGAATCTAACCGAATCCATCTCCCACCAACACAACAATTGTGGGGTGGACCTCGCTTCGCGTTGTAAAGTATATGCGTGGACGCAGTGGGTTCCGCCCCCCTACGGGGGGGCTCCACTTCCAAAAGATATAACCTAACCCAAACCTATTTCTGATTTAAAACTAAAATTTGGTTTGGGTTACGTTATATAACCCAAACCTAATTTTCGTTTCGAATTAAACTTTAACTTTAAATATCTCAAAAATTATAAGAGACCGCCGATTAAGTTATAAGGACAAGTTACTCAGGATCATGATCTTGACAACATATATCAAGGTCAACATCGTTGGATCCGTTTTTATAAAGTTTTATTATCATGTCCAATACTTTAAACTGATATATCTCGAAAACTATTGGTCGGAAATTTTTTTTACTATTTTTCCCGTGTTCCTCGTCAAAAATGTCTTCAGAAACGACCTTTCAAATAGGGGGCCGTAATTATCGTAATCACCCCGTTACATATAAAACATTTTGCCGCGTACAAGTTGGGATATTTTTTATATACTTGGCGTGGTTTTTTAACATTTGTGAGGTTCTTTTTAGTGTATCATTCAAGCCAAGATTATATCAAAAAATTATTACGATAGAAAAATCAACTCACGAACCTTTAAACCGGGAGATCAAGTATTTTTATTAAAAGGTCCAAATCAGGTAAATTCAGAGATTAATATACTGGACCTCACGAAATTCTAGAAATCTTAAATAAAAATAACGTAAAAATTAGAATAAAGAAGAATAGCCGAACATCCTAACCGCTTACGAATTTCATACATCAAATCTACTGATAAATAATAATTATTAAAGAAATAATTATGTAAACTTCCAGATGGACTTCAACATTAAGAGGATGCCGGATACCGACAGAATGCGAATATTAGTAGGATTGCAAAATATTTTTGTTGATTATAGATATCAACAAATCCTTTTCCATAATTAAAGTATACATAATAACGGAGTGCGGGGTTTATGATTTCATATGAAAAGTGAAAAAAAATTAAAAAATTACAGTTTTGTTATCGGCTTCTGCCGTCAACATTTACTTAATATAAAAAACCTGCAACCTGCACGTGCCTAACAAGTGAACTCCGCACTCGGCATTTTATCAAAGAGTATTAGTGAACTTCGAGAAGTGAGTTTAGAAGCTTTATAAAAAAGATTTTACTATGCAACATTTTGCACACCGAAATGTTTCTTACTAGGCTTTCAAATACATTTTCAAACGTTCACTTATATTCCTTCATGCATTTCCGCGTGGAGAGGTATCCTATTTTGCACGTACACACCGCAAAACCCTTATATTAAGCAAATATATAATTATTATGGCCGGTAAAACAGGACGGTCCGGCATCCTCTTAAGCGACTAATTGCGATATTGGTAGCGCTAATAAAATTTTATCAAATTCTTGGAATAATAGGATATGACTGTGGATCTCCTTCAGCAAATTTAACGACATTATCTTTATTAACTATCGAAGAGTGTGACATTCCACCACAAAATGTTAAACATGAATAGCATATATACAATTACTTCAAATTAATGAATTCGAATCTGAAAGTAGTACAGTGTAAAGTTGAAATCGACCGATTAATTAAGAAATGCGGAATGTTTTCTCACACCATGGACGTATATAAACGTATATAACGGAAAATATTCATATATAGAAGAAATACTCAGCGATATATGCAGGCGAATGCATGATGTAATAAGAATAGGTGAAACAACATCACGTATGCGCAGTAGTCTAATGTCTCGACCAATAAGAATTGGGTCCAAATACTCAAACATATGACTTGAGTACGAAGTTAAAGAGGTTATATGTAAACATATAAGCAGTGATTTGACGTTTATGAATGCGTGATTTATATTAAACAGTAATATATTATATTTAACAGTGATTTATATTAAAAAGTGATACATTGAAAGTAAGTTATATTATAATGTGCAATGTAATGTGTAATGTTTTATAGTGTAGTGTTATGAAATCCTAGTATAATGTTTTTTTATTGCAGAAATTATGCCGGCGTGCTGTATAATTAATTGTACCAGCCGCACAGACAGTGCACACAAAACAATAAAGTTATTTCGATTCCCGAAAGACAAATCCATTCGTCAGCAATGGATTAAAGCGTGTAGACGAAATGAAATAGATATAAATATTGATGCTGGTAAGTATGCGTACCCACACACACACACACACACGCACACGCGCACGCACACGCGCACGCACACGCGCACGCACACACGCACGCACACGCGCACGCACACGCGCACGCACACGCGCACGCACACGCGCACGCACACGCGCACGCACACACGCACGCACACACACACACACACACACACACACACATTATGTATTATATCATTAATTATACATTCAATATATATTGTAGCAAGAATATGCAATCTGCATTTTCAAGAAGATTGTTTTGAAATAAAATGGACAAAACCACGTGCAGAAAATGTGCCGAAAGAAATACGTAGATTAAAAAAGAATTCCGTGCCAAGTTTATTATTACATTTAGAAAAGAAAAACAAAATGAAAGCAAAGTAAGTATATACTATATTTTGTTATAGCCCGAAAAGGCTATACACGAATTAATAGGTATATAGTATTTTAGAGATATTAATTTATACGATTAGATATTGCTCAACGTGTAACGCGAATACAGATCACGTTACAAACGTTGACCGAGCGAAGCGCTGACAACGCGAGCCACGCGCGAAGCCCGAGCGACCGCGCAATCACTCATTACGAAAACGCGGAAATCAAGGCAAGCGGAATTAATGCGTTGCGAAAATGCAACGTAGAGATCCTACCTAAAAGCGAAAAGGAAATTGCGAAAATGCAAGCAAAGAAGTCCCTTAGAACTCCTTAGCTTGCATCCGGATCTTGCCGCAAAAATCGAGCGACACGACACATGGTCTTGTCGCTAACCGATCCCCTTCTGGGAAACCAAGGGGAGATAATAAAAAGGCCCATCGCTAACGATCGGCGGGCAGTCTTTATCATTAATTAATATTACGCGGGCAGTCAATAACGCTTTACGGGAAACTATTAAATTAACGCCACGCAGTCGGCAGAAATAAATACATAAGATCGAGAAGTGAGTTTCGCGACCGAAACTCAACTCCAGACACGCGCACGCCAAGATATCCGATATCGCGATACGCGACGCGAGAGACGTGCGGAGACTTTGTAATTAAACCAAGTACGAATAAAATAGTTATATATACATTTATTCAGAATACGAAAGTGTCATTTTTAATTATAATAAATTCAGTGAACTACTCGGGCGGAGCCCGAATTCCCAAATTCCTTCCGGCAAACGATCCTAACTACCGTGCCTCTCCGGAAGCATAACAATTTGTAAAACCTCTAATGTGATATTTTAATTCTACTATAGACAAGTACTTGTTTTTCAGAGTAAAAATGGGTATACCAACTTATGCTGAACTCGTAAAATATGCACAGCAAAAACAGCAGACACAGGAACATGAGCAAAATCTTTCAAATGAAATTGTTCGAGAAGAAGACATACAAGACATACAAGACATACATACAATGTACGGTATAATGTTTATATTAAACATAGGCCCTGCATACAATAAAGAAAATATTTAGAAATAAATATTAATTTTTAGAAATTTTAAAATAATAAAATAAAATAAAATATACATTTGTATTTTACAGGAATAACGAAGATGTGAATGAACAAAATATATCCGCAGAAGAATTAAAGCAGCTGTTAATAAAAGAAAAGAAAGAAAAGGAAATGTTACTGAAAGAGAAAAATGATTTATTACAAGAAAAGCAGACATTTCTCGGAGACAATGAAAAGTTAAAACAACAGATGGATGTATTAATGAAAAAGATAACAGAAAAAAAAAGATAAGGAAAAAGATGATAAAGTGCCTATACATGTGTTGCAGAAAGTATTTACTGCTGGACAAATAAAACTACTGATGTCTTCAAACACTAATACTCGCATAAAATGGTCTGCTGAAGATATCACGTCTGCTATTGCTTTACGATCCATAAGTCCAAAGGCCTATCGATACCTACGGAACGTAAAAAAAATGCCACTGCCATGTATGAGCACTTTAAATAACTGGGGTGCGACATTTAATATTACACCCGGCATTCTAACAGATGTGCTCCACATTATGAAAGAGAAAGGACAAAATTTGTGTACGGAAGACAAATTAACAGTTTTAACATTCGACGAATTATATATTTTGAATAAAATAGATTTACATCGGAAAGAACAAAAGATATATGGATCTAACAAAACCTGTCAATTTGTAATGGCTCGACGGTTATTTAATAAATGGAAACAGCCAATATATTACGAATTTGATAAGCCTATGTCTGCGCATACTCTGTTAACAATAATTAACAACCTTTATGAAATACAATATATTGTTGTGGCTGTGACGAATGACATGGGGCCCACAAACATGAAGCTATGGAATTAATTGAACATAGGAATTAATGTTACCAATCAGAAACATAATATACAAGAAACTATCCAAAAGCAACATTTTATTGAACATCCTGCTGACAGTTCGCTGAAAATATATTTTTTTGCAGATGTTCCGCATTTGTTGAAATTGGCACGGAATAACTTGTTCGACTCTGGCTTTACAATTAATGGCAATAATATAAAGAAGACATGTTTAGAAGAATTATTAACACTTAATGCAGGAGAATTAAAAATAGCATCTGGACGTCAAAGGCTCACAGAGACAAAACGTAAAACTGGCTGCACAAGTGTTTTCGAATACTAATGCAATAGCAATACGTTGATGTGGCGAACAGGGTTTACTTAAGTCTGTACAATGGAAACAGACCGCCGATATATTACTAATATTTAATGACTGGTTTGACCTGTTTAATAGCAAATGTAAATATGGTCGTAGTAACACCTCGCATGCATATGGTATGAATTTAGAAGAACAAAATACCATTCTCGATAATATGGATGATTTTATTCAAACAATGCGAGTTGGAAAACGATGCAAACTAACAAATGCACAGTGCGTACTACAGGACACATGTATGGTGGATGAAGAAGAAGAGGAAGAAGAAGAGGAAGAAGAAGAAGAAAGGTTAATGAACTTTGAGCAAATATGTAATGAAAGAGAGGCAGAAGCAATGGACACAGATATTGAAGAAGAAGAAACCAGTGAAGGTATTGCAAAATATTCATATACATATAAAGATTTAAAAAAATATATAAAAACAAACATAAACAGAACGGCCAACCTAATCCAACCTATTCCAACCTAATCAATCTCTCTAGTTTGATTACAGCTTTAATCTTTAAGTAATTGATCAATCACAGTTAAATGTGAAAATAATCTAATATGATTGATTAATTTCTTACAGTTTTACCTATTGTAGTTTCAGTCAATTTAATAATTTCAAAATAATTTGTATTTCCAACAATAAACTTAAGTAATTATATCCCTAATTTGCAAGAATTAGCATTACTTGACGTTTTGGAACAAAAGACAGCAATAGATTTAATTGAAAAAAATGCTTTAGTATATGTTGCTGGATATGTTGCACACCGATTCCGAAATATCTACAGTCATTTGGGCGTCCCAACCAAAACACTTCCTCATTTACCAACTGATTGGCTTTCCTTCATATCCAGAGGAAATTGCATGTATCCCAGTTCCGACTTTTTAAAAGCAGCAGATATTATGAATATAGAATTCGAAAATTTCCATGGCAATTTCTTTAATCGGGGAAGTAATATTTTTGATAAATTAACAGACATTGTATGCACTAAATTGAACAACAATTTTCCTACGAAAATAATTGCATGTCTCGTTCGAACTCGTACATACATCAGATTACGAAAAATCAACAAAGAAATTGTCGCAAACAATTATTTAAAGAAAAAATGTAACAAAACTTATAAAATATGTAATAAAAAAAATATCTAATTTTAACAGAAAAAATTATGTTATAGCTGCGATCAGTAGAAACAACTGTTTTGCAAGTATTTTACGATTCGTTAATCAGATTTCCACAATCGAACCCTAAATGTTCTCGTTGACAAAAAAAACATACAGTCGCCGACTGTATATAGATTCACGAAATGTACAATAGTTGCAAAGCAGCTATCTTTGCTGAATGCAGGCAATCTCATGATTATATTCCTTCTTTAATACATCATATAAATATACATATATATGTAAAATATTTATAGCGTAAGGTAAAAACATTTTACATCACATTTATTGTAATGTAGATATAATATAAAATATATATTGATCTGAATTGTATATTTAGATGCTTATATATGATATTTTTTTTCTAGGACATTACACATACTAATTACATGCAATCTTGACGCAACAACTCTAGGATTCTCTTACAACGATGCATTAGTAAAGAAACATATAGCAACAGATAATTTATTAAATTATGACAACGGCTGCAGAATTTCTATCTCGTCACACTCACACACACACACACACACAACATATGTATATATACAGGGTGATTCAAAACAACCTTCTGTCCTTACAATGTTATATACTTGACCCAATTTTAAGACGATTTTTCCTTTGCCAAAATTTTTTCTGATGCTTAGTTTTCAAATTATAAGCCAAAATAGTTAACGAATTACGGGCCGCGTACGCGAGGCAGGCAGGGGCGGCGCAACTCACCGTCCGATGCTGGTGATTACGTGAAGCGCTCGCTGCGATCAACTGTTTGCTACATGCGATGGACATAAAAAAGAAAGACAGAGAGAGAGAAAGAGAGTGTGTGCGATCAGCTGTTTGCTACACGCGATGGGTGTAAAGAGAGAGAGAGAGAGAGAGAGAGAGAGAGAGAGAGAGAGAGAGAGAAAGGGAGAGAGAGAGAGAGAGAATGTGTATGTGTGTGTATACGCGTATACGTTCTTTCTCACACATACACCCCATCGCATGTAGCAAACAGTTGATCGCAGCGAGCGCTTCACATAATCACCAGCATCGGACGGTGAGTTGCGCCGCCCCTGCCTGCCTCGCGTACGCGGCCCGTAATTCGTTAACTATTTTGGCTTATAATTTGAAAACTAAGCCTCGGAAAAAATTTTGGCAAAGGAAAAATCGTCTTAGAATTGAGTCAAGTATATGACATTGTAAGGACAGAAGGTTGTTTTGAATCACCCTGTATAGTACACATACAGTGGCGTGCAAAAGTTTCCGGCCAGTGACATTTCGTACTCTAATTTATTAAAAAAAAACCTAATGACTTTTTAACCATTATCAAGTGCGAGTATAACATATAGGAAACAAAATAATATAGTGAAAGAATATTGTTTATGTTCGTGAAAATATTTATTATTATAATTGTTATATTTACATGTGCAAAAGTTTCCGGCCACATTGTACTACGAGAAAAATTATTAGTCCACATATTCTATAATACACTTTAGTTAGTTTAAACTATATTTTAGTGTCAATATTTTGTAGCCATACCCTTTGCAGCAATAACAGCCGCACAACTATGTGGCATCGACTCAATTAGTCGATTAATGCAAGCAGCTGGAATTTTACCCCATTCTTTCTTCAACGATTTGAATAATGTGACTTTATTTGAATATGTATGCTTTCGAACTTGACGATCTAGCGTTTCCCACAGGTGATCAATTGGGTTCAAGTCCGGTGATTGAGATGGCCAGCTTAAAACTCTCACATTTGAAGCAGAAAACCACTGTTTTAATAACTTTGATGTTTGTTTGGGGTCATTATCCTGCTGAAATATCCAATCCCGCGGCATTGTTTCTTCAGCATATGTTAACAAATTTTTTTTCTAAAATGTCCTTGTAAATAGCAGCGTTCATATTTCCGTTGATCTCGACTAATGGACCGACTCCTTGTGCAGAAAAAACTCCCCAAACCATCACACTTCCTCCACCGTGCTTTACAGTAGGAATTTGGTACCGAACGTCATTTCTGGTACCAATAGGACGTCGTACATGTTGTCTACCATCGCTTCCAAAAAGATTAAATTTAGATTCGTCTGAGAAAGCTACTTTTTTCCTATCTTCGACTGTCCAATTTTGGTGATCTTTGGCAAACTGTAATCGGGCCTTCTTATTCTTTTTACTGATTAATAGTTTTTTAATACTTATACGGCCAAAAAGTCCCACATCATGTAGTCTTCGTGTCACAGTACTACGGCTAACATTGGCAAGGTTTTCATCCTGTATGTCGCGTGCAATTTCGGCAGCAGTTTTCTTGACATCCGCAGTTGATTTGCGTTTAATGATACGATCTACTTTTTTAGATGTTTTTTGTGGCCTTCCACTTCGCGGACGATCTTTTAAACCATATCCAGCATGGTACTTAACAATAATATCATTCACGGTTGATTTACCTATCGATAATAGTGAAGCAATCTCACGAGAAGACTTTCCTTCTTCTGAAAATTTAATTACTCTCTCACGAATTTGGATTTGCGTATACCGAGCCATGTTTATGCTTCGACGATTTTCTATGAACTAAGTATAAACATTCAACACGAAACTATTCATAAACAACTCTTTGAAGTCCTATTGCGGGTCAAATATATTATGTGGCCGGAAACTTTTGCACATGTAAATATAACAATTATAACTATAAATACTTTCACGAACATAAACAATATTCTTTCACTATATTATTTTGTTTCCTATATGTTATACTCGCACCTAATAATGATTAAAATTTCATTAGGCTTTTTTTTAAATAAATTAGAGTACAAAATGTCACTGGCCGGTAACTTTTGCACGCCACTGTATATCTTATTCTTTGCAATTGTATAAATCCCATTACACGTAATACACAATGAAACAAATTGTATAAAACCTGTAATACACAATAAAATAAATTGTACAAAGCATGTAATACACAATAAAATAAATTAATTAAAGAATTTTATAAATAATAAATTCATTAATAAATTCAATAAAACATTTCTGTAAATACCAAATGTCAGTTATATACATTAAAAGTAATGTCTGAGACATGTACCTATTTCTGGACATTCGTATCTTTTTAGTCTTTAAATACAGATATCTAAACTTTCAGCCATTAAATATGTACGTATATTATATATATATATTTAATGTATAATAATATACAATAATATTATGTATGATGTATATTAATATTACGTATATATTATAATATATATATAATAATATACAATAATACATATATATATATATATACACATATATAATGTACATACGTATACATATTTCATGGCTACAAGTTTAGATATCCGCATTTTAAAATTAAAAAATATGAATTATTATTATTATTATTATTTAATTATTCTCCTAAATATCTGCATTTTAAGTACATGCAACTAATATTTTAAATATATGTTATTGTTTGGCGTTTGAATTGTGCGGGTGCATTTGGACCCACATTTCATTGGCTCCGCTCATCGTGCCGCCGCCGCTATGCGCAATGGTACAGTTTTCTTATTACATCATGGGCGAATGCACGATTATGGTACCAATCAAATGGGACATACCTATATAACCGGGTTAAAATAAAATCAAACTACAACACATCCAATAATCCTTGCTGGCAGTGTGGACAACGACGAAGAGTGTATCGGAGAAGCATATTCCGATCCGTATGGACAGACGTAATCATACTCGCAAGCGTAAGAATTACGCTACAAGATTATGTGGCAGACGTAAAAATAAACACTAATCAAGTGCAGCTCAGGTCCGGCGTGGCATGTAAATTTGGCTCTTCACATTGTACACAGACGTAGAGGAAAAGGATACGTATTGGAACCCCGTACCTACCGATAACTGCAAACTCTATAACTTCGGTATATTATTCGAAGGATGCGCATACAAAATAGTTGATAATGATAAAGACCATCCTCAAACAGTTTAACTACACAAGACACAATATTTGCATTGACTAGCAAAGGAAAATATAATACATGTAGATATTCACTAGTAATAACAGAGCATCCCAAATTACTAATTTTCGAGACCGTACGGCACCACTGTCTTTAAAGAGCAATCTGGCATCTCAAATCTCGATATCTTTACCTATATGAATTCTAAATTCGTATATGTGAAGAAACACGTCCGCATTCGAATAAACGAATTCTACAGA
>CAJQTV010000504.1:45000-74193 GCA_907163055.1 Formica aquilonia x Formica polyctena
GTCCCCACGGTGGGGCCGCGACACGGGTGTGGGAGCTTAGGGACGCCATAAGCGCCGAACCTCGAAAAGCGCGCGGTGAATCGGCCTGCGAGGCCTTTAGTAACGGTATTGTTACAAACTTACCCCCTCCCCCTCACTTTGCTCTCTCCTCTGCGACGTCTTTTGGGGAGGGGAAAGGTGACGAATTAGTCATTGTCACTGCTTACCCCTCCCCGACGCCGTCATCCTACCTCCCTGGCTTGGGGTGCGGGATTGGAAGATGTCGAGCGCCCTCTACGGCGGCGCAGGTTCTGCCGAAGTTGACGTCTGCCTCTCCTTTGATCTCCGTGCTGAGAAGGGGGATTCCGGACAACCTGTCCTCTTCTCTCCCTCTCAGCCGCTTCCTTCTGCTTCATTACCTCTTCGCAGAAGGAGGCAAAGACCTTCCACGCGTTCTCACTTTCCACCATAGTATTGATTATGGTGGGAAGTGAGAGGTCCTGTCCTATGGTGTCTGTAAGGACACGCTGGACAATACTCCAGCGTATGCTGCGCCGTGTCCCTCTCCTCCTCGCAGTAGTGGCATTGTGTTGTGCGTTCCTTGCCTATGCGGCACAGGTACTCACCGAAGTATTCGTGTCCGGTGAGTATCTGTGTCATCCTAAAGGATACCCCGCCCCGGACCCTGTCTACCCATTCCTGGAGACAGGGCCGGACAGCCGAGACGGTCCTTTGTCCCGCCATTCTTGGGTCCTCAAGACTGGTCTTTCAATCTTCTAACAAGGATCGCCGTACTTGGAGCTTCAGGATCTTTCTAATCCTGGGGGTCAATGCAACTCCCCTGTACTGGGGCAACCGTTTATGTGCATACATATCGGCGTATGCTTTCGCCTGGAGCTCCAGTGGGGGAAGAGCCGCCAGGATTCCTGTCGCCACTCCAAACACTGTGCGGTAGCCGCGGGCGACTCTGATGGCCATTCGATGCTGTGGCTGGCGCATCATTTGTCGGATGCGCCAGTCGGCCATCATGCTACCCGCAAAGACAGGAGCCCCGTAAAGGACGACCGCCTGCACAGTGCCGGCAAAATTTTTTCTAACTCTCCCGTCAGGGCCTCCCAGATTGGGAAGAAGACGACTTAAAGACGCAACTACTCTGCCCAATCTGGGGGCCAGACGAGAGAAGTGCTCCCTGAAACTCCAACGGCCGTCCAGTGTGAGGCCCAAGTATTTCATATGGGCCCCTACCGGGATCGGGGTATCCTCCACCCATACCCTGTGCTCGAGGAGGCGCCCCATGAGAACCGTCGTGAAAGTACACGGCCTCAGTCTTTTGGGGCGCTACCCTCAAGCCTAGCTTCTTGATGAAACGCACAACACACGCCAACGCTAGGTTCGCTCTCCTCCTCGCTTCCACCCAGTTTTCTCCCCCGGCTATGACCAGTGTATCGTCCGCATAACATACTGTGGCGGAACAGCAGGGAGGGAGGGCAGTGCGGAGCATCCTATCGTATGCGAGATTCCACAAGAGGGGGGTAGGGTGTTAGGGCCGATTTCGAGCCACCTTTTTCCATTGGTGCAAGAAAGAAGTCCGTGAGAGAGAAGGAGACGGAGATATGCGACGGAGAAAGAAATAAAAAGATATCCGACAGGTGAGGAAGTGTGTCGGGGGGAAGAACAGGGGGGGTACGTATGGCGAGGGGGGTATCACGGCCGGGGGGAAAGCTGTGCAAAGGGGGATGAGAGGTCGCGGGGGAGCGAGCGGGTACGGGATGACGAGATCGGCCGGGAGATGACGCTCGGGTTCGATCGAGGATCGCGGGGGAGCGAACAGGTACGGGGTGACGAGATCGGCCGGGAGATGACGCTCGGGGTCGATCGGGGGATATCGGTTTGTCCTTGGCGCGACTCGTTTCCTGGGGAAGGCAACGGCGATTCCTCGCGCCATTTCTAGCGCGCGATCCGTAATCGCAATTTTTTAGAGACGCGTGCCGCTTTTAGCGCGCGATCCGCGAACGGACGCCGGATATCCGGCGTCGAGCGAGATGGGGGATCGTCAATGGGCGGTAAAACGGAGAGAGGAGCGCCCTCGTCCGTTTCCTCTTTTCGCGACGCGTGTTAGCGGCGAAACGAGCGCGCTTATCGCGTGGGTCATTGAAAAGTCGTAGAATAAAGAGAGATTGTTGTTCTCGCGAGAGAAGAAGAGCATTTTTTAGTGTTTTTTTTTTTACAATATTTCGATATATATGAATAATACAATATTTCGATATATATTAATAATACAATAATACGAGTACGCGGATAAGCGTATCACGATTCCCCGAAGAGCAGAGCCTGCAGCTTGCAATCGATCAGATCGTTGCGGTCGAAGTTCTCGCTCTTGCGTATTATCGTGGGAATAAGCGCCGGATCGTGAGCGCCGGCCGCGATGTCGAGGAAACGAGTCAGCTTGTTATTGACGTGTGCGGTTAAACCGTTTAAAGATGCAACGATGTGGTTGACGCAAAGCTCCAGGTTCAATATATTTAGGACAGTGCATTTTGATACAGCCAGACGAACTTTGGGCGTTTCGAGACGGAGTATTCGGAGATTGTTGAGTTTGCCGAATCGCAGCGTCAACTTTTCGATGTATATCGGCGCCAGAGGGCGTGTCTCGTCGTGCTCTCGTCGGAGCGAAAGTACGACAGAAGCGTGGATCGTAGATTGAGCAGTTCCTTCCACGTATTCGGCGTTAGCGAGATCTCTTTGCCGTGACAATCTCCGAGGACGATTTCCACGAAAGAGGGTCGGCTGACGTTAACGTTGACCTTGAGATGTTTGTACGCAGTTTTGGTCAATGGGTAGCGTCTTCTCAAGATTCTGAGCGGTCGCCTGACCGAGGCGTCTGCGTCGCGTCTTGGCGTCCGGTCGCGATCTCGCCTGAAAGTAGACGCGGGCGATGAGAGAAACGGCGCTAGTGGATTATTAGTTCGAATAAGCGTTTAATAGTCTTACTCATTTTCCGGTCTAGCTCGCTTAGCGTATCCCGCGTTATCCTTGCGGTTTCGCTCGGCTAGCCTCGATCGATCGTCGAACGAGTGCTGCTGTTGCGGCTGTCCCATTGTCACGTACATCGTCGTTCGTTCTTTCTCATTCTTTCTCGTTCTTTCTTGTTCGTAGGCTTCGGCGCTTGAAGACTTCGGTGTTCGCCGTCAACAATGAAGCGCCTAACGGATGGATGGTCTTTGTATACTCGCGTAGAGATCGTCCTCCTCCCTTTCGCGTGCGTTCTCCCTTATATTCTATTTTTTAAAATGACGGTGGGGTCGCTCTAGTCGTCCCCTCGCTTTCGGTTACGTCACCGAGACGATAGACGCGACTGAGGAGATCGCGCAATTGTCTTAACAGCCCGTTCGTAGGACACTCGATACCGAGTGCGTGTAGGTCGAAAGGACCCGCCGAGGTCACGATGTTCGTGAATTCGTTGAAGGCGTAGAACTGACGTTTGGCAAAGAAATATAGGTTACCATCGATGTATTGGAAGGCTAACGTTATCGCGGGCGATATTCCGGGAAATACATCCTTCAACGGAGCGTGTCTAACGGCTATCATGCGACACTCGTCGATCTCCGCTCCCTTGTCGTCGTCGTAGATTGCGTAAGTTCGTCACGTGTGCGTGTTTATCGCGGTGTTGATCTTAGCGTCTTGGGGAAGTCCGATATTGTGGAGATATCTCGGCCAACCCGATTTTAGCTTAAAGCTGGGATATTCCGCGAGGTAGATCGAATCGCTCGCGAATAGCACAAGATCGCCCGAGGGTCTTCGATACGCGGCGGATAGGCGCGTAAAATTCGCTGGGAGAAACGGCGCGTAATCCGTGAGCGTCATAGATCTACCATAGCGTCTCTCGGTCACGCCGACCGACCATACGTTGCAGCGATTAGCTATGTACAATCGGCGATTCATTATCAACGCCACGTCCACGCGCCGCAACGCACAAAGATCCGCGCGCGCGGGATCGGTCGGCGCGACGCGGTGGTCGCGGGAATCGCCGTCGGATAGTTTTCGTCGTCGTGAGACCCGTACAGATTCTGTATAGCAAGGACGTCCTCTATGCTCAGCTTAACCGGAAATTGATTCTCGATGTCGGGTATATACGGGAACATTATCGAGTCGTTGCGCATGTTGTGCTGTAGAGCCAACGCGTGGCCGATCTCGTGCGTCAGCGTTTGCAGCAGGTGATGCGTATCGGGAGGATTCTTGTTTAGATACACGTGCCACGGTTTCGAATCGTCGACGTGTACCTCCGACGCGAAGTCGGTCGCTCCCGAGGGAAAGAACGCGTGAGCTAGGGCTCCTCCCGGACCATCGAAGGTCGCCGGGCAAACGCCGACGTTCCGGCGATTCACGTAAGTGTGCGCGCCCATTCGATACGATATCAGTATATTGGGGCGTAGCGGGTCGCGCGCGAACGTTAGCGACGAATTCGCCGCCCATAACGCGAACGCCGCTTCGGCCGTTCGCAAGAGTTCCTCGCTAGCCACCTGAAAGTTCCACGTGAGACGCGTTTTCGGCCATTTTCGCGCGATCGGGAATGTCCGCGAGACCGCATCGCGTTTTGCGCATAAGGCGAAGCGTAACGGTGTCTAACGCGCCATTTCCCGACAATTGATAGTATTTCTGAAATAGCGACAGCGCGTGACTCAGAGATGTCGCGTTATCGGACAGCGATCCCCCTCGTCCTTCAGAAAACCGTACGCGCGCAGGAAGCGGAGCGCCTCGACCTTCTCCGAGTCAACGGGCGTCGCGGCCGTCGTGGCGACGAGCGTCGCCGCTAGGATGGGAAGAGCCGTCCTTGCGTTAGTCATCACGCGGAGCGGAGGGAGAAATGAGGGGAACTACCGAGGGACACCGGACGCGATTGATTCGCGCGTTCGGCGAGACGTCTATTTTTATCGTCGACGAATTCGACGCGGGTGGGGGAGAAGGGGAAATGTGTCGAAGATTCGTTCGAGGGAGAGTCGCGGTTTGCCTCGATTAGAGGAACGCACCTCTTCCGATGACGAATAAACGCTGGTCAAGCGTCCGGGATGCGCGTTATCTAGCGGATGTTCGAGTTCCTCTTATCGTTTTACTTTTTTATTATTTCTATTTTTATTATTTGTTTATCCCCTAAGGATACTCGGTAAACGATTAGAGAAACGTACCCCTTCCGGCGACGATAAACATTCGCTGAGTATCCGAGATGCGCGTTATCTAGCGGGCGCTCGAGTCCCTCTTATGGTTGTATTTTTTATTTTCCTCTATAATCTATTTTTATTAGTTTTCTCTATAATATATTTTTATTATTCGTTCGTCTCTGCTCAGGTCGAACGATTAGAGGAACAATTGCGGCGAGCGACAATTGCGGAAGGAAGATGCGGTTCGAGTCGCGTCGCGATCTTCGATAAGGCGAAAAAAGGCTATCGAGGAAACCCGACGATCGATATATCGTACTGCGACATCCGCGCGTCGATTCTTATAAACGCGAGATCGTTTCGAGAAGCGCCAAAGTATTCTCGCTCGGGAGATAGCGAAGTGACGAAACGACGAAGCGCGAAACGGCAAAGTGCAAAGTGGCGAGATGCGAAATAGCGAGAATTAAGATCGGTCGCGAACTGTTCGATATGGAACGAATTAAGCAGATAATTAACGCGGCTGATCACATTAATGTAAACGGGGATTTAATCGCGATAAAGTCCTACGTTCTGGGAAATCTCGTCTCGGATCTGCGCGAGGAGGCGCGAGGCGTTATCGAGAACAGTCCGGATTCGTTCAGATTCGCCTTTCAGTTGGATGGAGACGCCGATATCACGCGTTTAATATAAGTATTCGATCAGGATTTTTATAATACATTTTATAATACTTTTTATAATAAATTATAATTTTTTTAATAACTCTTTTACTTTTTTATTTTACACAACAGATGGAGGACTGTATAAGAACGGCGCAAGAATCGCTCTACGATCTCGTGACGAGGATGAGGACTATGCTCGCGCAAGCGCAAAGCGTTCACAGCGCGTTGCGCGACGCTCGCGGACGCGACGCCTTCGAGGACGCCGCGCGAGCCCCCGAGCCGTCCGAGTTTCGCGGGCGCAACCTCGTCGCCCCTGAGTTGATCGACCAGCTTCACGGGCGCAATGTCGATGTTAGGCAAATCGTCGCGCCACCGATCGACGAGGAGCCCGAATCGCGGCCGATCGACGAGACGCCCGAATCGCGGCCGATCGACGAGGAGCTCGAATCGCAGCCGATGGAGGACGAGGCCGAACCGTCGACGGTTGAATCGCCGACGGGTGACGATGGCGAACCGCCGACGGGCGACGTGGGCGAACGATTGATGAATTACGAGCCCGAATCGCAGCCGATCGACGAGAAGTAATTTTATACGGTAAATGTCTTTTAAAAAATTTTTTTACGATACGTTAAAATTAGATTAACGCGCTAATAAAATTCGATGGTAAATATGCATATTAACGCCGACCTCACCGATTTCAATGACCTTGACATATGTTGTCAAGGACATGACTCTAAGTAACTTGCCAAAAATTTTAGCCGTCGCTCGTTGTTCATTACAAAGTTATTAACAATTTAAGTTTATGACTCTTCACGCAAAGCGAGATACGATTTTAAATGGATTTGCAACTTTGAGTGCAAAACGAGGTTTAGTTCATATCGCGAAAAAGTGGCGATTATGATCCGCCTCCCCCCCTTACGAGGGAGCTTCGGAAGATATAACTTAACCCAAACCAAATTTTAGTTTTAAATCAGAAATAGGTTTGGGTTAGGTTATTTCTTCCGGAAGTGGAGCCCCCCGTAGGAGGGGCGGAACCCACTGTTTCCATGCCTATACTTTTTAAAGCAAAGTGAGATTCTACATGGGTTGTACATGAGTTGAACCTCGCTTTGCGTGAAAAGTTGTAAACCCATGTGGAATTTCACTTCTCATTAAAAAATATATTCGTGGAGGCAGTATGTTCCGCCCCCCCTGCGGAGAGGCTCCACTTCCAGAAAAAATAACTTAACTCAAACTCTATCTTTAAAACATAAGCTTGGTAATTCATGCCGAAATATATACAGTTTTATGTCGCAAGTATCGGTCGGTCACTATCTTCGATTGTTAATAACTTTGAAATAAACAACGAGCGACGGCTAAAATTTCTTACAAGTTACTTAGAGTCATGTCTTTGACAACATATGTCAAGGTCATTGAAATCGGTGAGTTCGGTGCTAATATGCATATATTTACCCTTTATAATATATATTATTATGCGCTATTGTGTACTATTATATATACTTTATATATTATATACTTTATATATCATACATTTTATATATTATACGCTATATATATTATACACTTTATATATTATACACAAGTAGTGTATCTAGGCCGGTTCTAACGCAGGTCCTCTGAGCGGGGGGGGGGGGGGGGGGCGAGGGGAAACCGGCGCGGGGGATATGACGTCACGCGGGGAATCGCGTCCTAACCGGTAGGCGAGGGGTCCGCGGAGAGGGGGGAAGGGGACCGCGTCCTAACCGATGGGCGAGGGTTCCGCGGAGTGGGGGGGAGGGGGACCGCGTCCTAACCGATAGGCGAGGGACCTGCTAACCTAACCGGTAGGCGAAGGACCCGCGGAGAGGGGGAGGGGGACCCGCGGGGAAGAGGGAACGCGAAGGTACGATGCCGCGAGGAGGCGTGGGAGAAGGATAGCGCGAGGCGTCCGCAATGTGTAAGAGAAGGATAGCGCTAATGATATTCTATGGGCGTGGGAGAAGGATAGCGCGAGGCGTCCATATGAGCGTAAGACAAGGATAGCGTTTGCATGCACGTTGGAGAGAGATGGCGCGAGGCATGCACTTGGGAGAGAGAGATAGCGCGAAGCATGCACTTGGGAGAGAGAGAGATAGCGCGAAGCATGCACGTGGAATATACGGCGTTCGCAAGGCGGTGTGAGAGAGATAGCGCGAGGCGTTCGCGTGTAGGAGAAGGATGACGTTCGCATGCACTTGGGAGAGAGAGAGAGAGAGATAACGCGAAGCATGTACGTGGATGATACGACGTTTGTAAGGCGGTGCGAGAAGGATAGCGCGAACAAGGAAGGGAAGCGAAAAAAATACATAATCATTTTTTTCATTTTAACACATTTATTTATGTTAAAATACATCACCTCGTCTCAAGGTTTCAGATAAAAGTTCATCCACAGCATACGCTAATAGTTCGCAATCTATGATAGATGTTTTATCATAGACGTCGCGCAAGATTTTAATAGCATCATTTTTTTCGGCACCAAACATATCACCTTGCAAATTAACGACAAGTCGATCAAAACTCTCATTTACGGCTTTTATATTCTCACACAGTTTCAAATATTCATGATTAACGCAATGTTCGAGTTCGAATAAAAAAAATATAGTTGACGGTTTCATGTACAAGCAAGAATCGCGTAACGTAAGTTTCATAATACTCGTATTGTGTATTTTAACAATCTCAATTGATAAATCGTAAATCCATATTGGTGCATGATTAGGCGTTTGTACAAGCTGTTCAACGTCCGCTCGTTTCAGCATTAGCGATTCCCATGTGTCAATAGATAATACGATTTGATTGCCTCGGTTATCGCCGAAATGTAATTCCACGTAAGATGTTACTCCAACGCTGATTCCAATATCCAAGTATTTATAAGCAGTGCGCGTCAAAACAAATCTGCGTACCAAAATACGCGGTATACAACGAGGTTTACCGCATCTGAAAAATACAATTAAATATGAAATAGCATGGAAAAAACATATATGAAAAAAAAAATATATATATATATATATGAAACATTTGTGATACTTACAAATCATGTGGTTTCTTGTACAGCTTAATTTCATCTCGTGGTTTCTTGCACGGCTTAATTTCATCTCGTGGAACGTAATAATTCATGCGTTTGCAACCGTTGCTGCTACTTCCTTCAGGAGAGTACATTTTGTCTCTCGGTTATGAGAAGTGGACCGTTGGTACTAGCAATTGACGCGACCACTGATCGTATAAAAATTAACCGAGTATACATGACGCTTATTTTTCAAAAGTATGATGTGGTGAGAGATTAATACTCTGAAAATTTAGGAGAAGGGGAAACGGCCTGTATGCCACTCTTGCCCCTTCATCTACTTTACGCACCTTCAGCTTTCTCGACGCGATATTTTTTTCAATTTTTCCATTCAAGCGCCGATGTACGGCTGCTTCGCGATGACATCACCCCCAGGTGGAGATTTAGCCGAATGCACACAAAAAAAATGCAACATAATATAAAATTTTCAAGCGCCGATGTGCGGCTGCTTCGCGATGACATCACCCCAGATATCAGAATTCAAACGCGCGTGTCAAAACATGACAAAATCGTGAAATATAAGAATAATTATCAAGGTTAATCTGTGCTAATATATAAGTAATTTAAACTTTTGCGATGCATCTTGGCTGAGATGGCATCATCACCAGGTGTGAGATTTAGCGGAATGCACAAAAAATGCAATGTAATATAAAATTGTAACGATACCGTTACCAGCCTCGCGGGCCGACCAGCCGCCCGCAATTCCCAGGCTCGGCGCCAATGGCGCCCCTAAGCTCCCACACCCGTGTCACGGCCCCACCGTGGGACCGCCCCACCACGCACCGACTCGCGTGAGTGGCAGGCCGGCCGCCGGTATATAAGGCGCTCCGGCAAGCGTAGCGTTACCAGTTCCCGATCCCGAGTCCTACCTAGTACAACTCCTGATCCGAAACCTATACCGCGTTACACCAGGCTACGGGCTACCCGTAGTTACGCCGGGTTACCCGGTTGCTGGGACGGCGCATCCTGATACCTAGCGTTACACCAGGTCACGGGCTACCCGTGGTTATGCCGGGCTTCCCGGTTGCTGGGACGGCGCATTCTCGATCCTTCGCGTTAAACCAGGTCACGGGCTACCCGTGGTTATGCCGGGCTTCCCGGTTGCTGGGACGGCGCACTCTTAGTTCATAAGACCGTACCGCGCCCCGCGTACCGTTCAACCTGGCCGTTTGTATATACCGCGACCGTTTCCACCGTAAGACCACTTTGGTCTCCGTGTATCTTTCTGTACATATACCGCGACCTGTTCTATTGTAAGACCGTTGTACATATACCGTAACCAGTAAGACCGCTCCGGTCTCCGCGTCCTGATAGACTCTAGCACCGCTTGTATATACCGCGACCCGTTCATATTGTAAGACCGCATTGTATATACCGCGACCTGTCCGTATTGTAAGACCGCCCTGTACATACCGCGCATTCAGGCTGTAGAGTTAATTAGACATTAGGATTCCCACCAAGTATCGCGCCGATTCCACATTCATACACGGCCTTCAGACTACTAAGGAGCGTCAGTCCTTTTAAGGATAGAACGCCGAGAACGCCGACGCCCCGTCCTTTTAAGGATAAGGCCGCCAGGCAGTTGGAACTACATTGAAGGCCACGCGACACCCCGTAGTGTTTAAGATCTGTACTGTACCTCACGGAATAATCATAGCTTATTTGCATGCGAACACCGCGATTGCCGAACACGGCCGCTTGAGCCACGCTCGATTCCCGAGCTCCACGCGCACCAACCGCTCACGCGCGAAACTCTGTACGAACCGTGCTTGCTCGTCACCTTGTGAATAACAACCGCTCACGCGCGAAACTCTGTACGCACCGTTCCCGCATGTTGCTTCGCATAGCTTTCTGTGTTAAATATCTTTTATAATAACCGCTTGAATAAACCTAATTATTTAAACCGCTTATACAGAGGTAAAGTAAGTTGGAGTTTCCCCCTTCTCCCGAATCCTGGCACCGGCGAGCCTTGATCCGCGGCGTACGGGAAAGGTGAACCGTTACAAAATTTTCAAGCGCCGATGTGCGGCTGCTTCGCGATGACATCACCCCAGATTTCAGAATTCAAACGCGCGTGTCAAAACATGACAAAATCGTAAAATATAAGAATCATCCTTATGGTTAAATTACACTAACATACTTGGACAGCAGCATGTAATTTGAAACTTTCGCGATGCATCTTGGCTGAGATGACATCATCTCTAAACGACAAAAAAATGCAATAATCGACATTAGTCAAAATGTACGTGACAAACCGCGAAATAAAGATTTAGTTGATACACATGATAGAAAGAGACATCAAGATAGAATATAAAATCATGGTAAAGAGGCACACCCTGTCAGTATTTTCGCCAAGAGTTCTGAGACAAGAGCTACTAATAAGCGCATCTTGTTAGCAAAATTTTTTGGCATAAATTTAGAAATATGGCGGGAAACAGTGCCGAACAAATTCTGCGCGAGCAATCTGCAAGGGTAAATTCGATAGAGGAGTACGTTGCGTGGGAGCAACGATGCGACGAAAATATCGAATCGTTGGAAGAGCAAAGTCGAATCAAACGTCCACGATTATCGATCGGGATTCGACAATCGCTGATTGCCCGAATTGCGCGACTCGAGGGATTGAAGAACTCGTTACGCAGACGTTTTGTACACGCGGGTGCAGCACGCGACAACACGGATTGATTTGGCGGGAGATCGATACGGCGTTCGAGAGCCGCGTATTGACTGGTGCGGTTATAAATCATAATCACATCGAGCCTCGTCAATTTTTCGAGGATGCCAAAGACATTGTGCTCGAACACGTGCAAAACGTGCTGAAAAAACACTTTAATGTGAAAATTAATACATTGTTCAATGGTGAATTTGTGACGGGTGATAAACGCGCAAATAAAAGTATCAATACGAGAAACTATGAACTCCTTCGCACATCCGATTTACGCGAGTGGTACGAGCGGCGCGTTGTCGAGCCCACTCTAGCATCGCTCGAAGAATTTCAGGAACGCGATAGCGGGTGGGCATTATCGCGAATACTCGATTTAACTGTAAATATAAATAAATATAATCCTTTGCGCGCGGGATGTCATATAAAATTACCGCGGGCGATAATGATGAAGAGAGCGGTGATCAACGTGCAATCTAAAGACAATGCGTGTTTCGCGTGGAGTGTTGTCGCCGCTCTACATCCAGCTGAAAGGGACGTAGGTCGGGAATCTTCGTATCCTCATTATGCAACAGTGCTGAATCTCCAGGACATTGAGTTTCCAGTGACTGTGAACCAAATTAAAAAATTCGAACTTGCCAACGATATCTCAATCAATGTATATAGTATCGAGGAAAAGAACATTGTCCCGATACGTCTGAGTAAGCTAAAAAGAGACAAACATGTCAACCTGCTGTACGTGGAAGACAACAACGTTGAACATTTCGCGTGGATCAAGAATTTATCCAGGCTCGTGAGCTCGCAATTGAGCAAAAAAGAACACAAAAAATATATCTGTGATCGGTATGTATATATTTAATAAATCACATTGTAGAAATAATTGAACAAAAAATAAAAAATTATTTCTTTTTACAGATGTTTGCACTATTTTGATTCGAATGACAAGTTACAATCACATATGGTGGATTGTCGAGAGATGAACGAGTGCGCTATCCGATTACCGAGCGATAAGGACAAGTGGCTCACGTTCAACAACTATAATCGGAAGGAGCGGCTTCCTTTCGTCGTATACGCCGATCTGGAGTGTGTTTTGGAGAAGACGGAGGAAGAGAGAAACTACCAACATCATAAAGTATTTAGCATAGCATATTATGTACATTGTTGTTCGACGAATCGTTATCCGCGTATCATTCCCGTCGCGATATCGATTGCATATCATAGTTCGTCGAAGAACTAAAAAATTTAGCGCAACGTGTAAAAATTATTTTATCAGCTAATGTCCCCATGGTAAATTTAACATCTGATGAATGGGAAAAATTTCATAGCGCGACACAATGTCACATTTGCGAGAAACCATTCGTACAAGACGATACACGCGTACGCAATCATTGCCATCTGACCGGGCGATACAGAGGTCCCGCGCATTCAAATTGCAATTTAAATTATAAAGATTCTTTTTGCATTCCAATAGTTTTTCATAATTTATCCGGTTACGACGCACATTTTATTATCATGGAAATAGCTACAGCGTTCGAAGGAAGAATCGAGTTACTTCCGATAACAAAAGAAAAATATATATCGTTTACGAAAAATGTTAAACTTGGCGAAGAGAAATCAAAAAATCATATTAAATTGCGTTTTATCGATTCGTATAAATTTCTCACAGCTAGTCTCGATAAATTGGCATCATTCTTAAATAAAGACAAACTCAAAATTTTAAAATCTGAATTTCTAAATTTATCGAATGACAATTTCAATTTATTAACACGGAAGGGCGTCTTTCTGTACGAATATATTGACTGCGTCAACAGGTTGCAAGAAATTTGTTTACCACCGCGCGAATCATTTTACAGTTCCTTGACCGGTGACACGATATCCGAGAGCGATTACGCGCACGCCGAGAACGTCTGGAAGCGGTTCTCCATTCGAACGCTGGACGAATATAGCGACTTGTATCTCAAAATTGATGTCTTGTTATTAGCAAATATTTTTGAAAATTTCCGCGAGAGTTGTATTAAAAGTTATGGGCTCGACCCCGCGTATTACTATACTCTTCCCGGATACACGTGGAACGCCATGTTGAAGCATACGAATATTACATTCGAATTGCTTACGGATATCGACATGGTTTTATTTATCGAACGCGGAATACGCGGTGGTTTGAGTCAATGTTCCAACAGATACGCACATGCTAATAACAAGTATATGCAATCGTACGATCCATCGAAACTTTCATCATATCTCACGTATTTTGATGTAAATAATTTGTACGGATGGGCAATGTGTCAACCTTTGCCCTATGCAGATTTTCGATGGGTCGACGATGTAACCGATTTTGATACATCATCGATCGCGCTCGATTCACCTATAGGCTACATCCTTGAAGTCGATCTCGAGTATCCGCAACGTGTTCACGATGCGCACACCGACCTACCGTTTTGCCCGACACGCGACAAACCACCTGGTAAGCGGCAGGATAAGCTGCTCGCAACCTTATATGATAAGAAGCGTTACGTAATACATTACCGCAACCTGCAGCAATGCATGCGACACTGACTTCGCGTTACAAAAATACATCGAATATTACAGTTTTCGCAATCTCCATGGCTTCGCAGTTATATCGAACTCAATACACAATTCAGAACACTCGCGAAAAATGATTTTGAAAAAAATTTGTATAAATTAATGAATAATGCATTATTTGGCAAAACGATGGAAAATGTGCGCAATCACGTTAATAGTAAGCTCGTGACACATTGGGATGGAAGATATGGCGCAGAGGCGATGATCGCAAAACCAAATTTTCATAGTAGAAGCGTGTTTTCGGAGAATCTGATCGCTGTTGAATTGCGCAATTTTGAAGTTAAATTTAATAAACCAATCTACGTGGGTATGTGTATACTCGACATATCCAAGACATGTTTGTACGAGTTTCACCACGATTATATGGTACCTATGTATCGAGAGAAATGTAAAGTCATGTACACCGACACCGACAGTCTCATATATCACAAAGAGTGTGACGATGTATATGAGAATATAAAGCGCAACGTCGACAGATTCGATACCAGCGATTATGCGGTGGACAATGTGTACGGTATACCGCTTGCGAATAAAAAGATACCGGGTTTAATGAAGGATGAGAATAATGGCGCCATCATGACCGAATTCGTCGGGCTTAGGGCAAAAATGTACGCGTTGCGAGTAGATGGTAAGAAGGATACGAAAAAAGTAAAAGGCGTCAAGAATAACGTCGTCGCGAGAACGATAACGTTCGACGATTACACGCGGTGTTTGAACGAAGAGATTGAAATGACGCGTCAGCAGTCTTGTATAAGATCTAAATTACACGAAGTATACACCATCTGCGAGACAAAAATTGCTCTAAGTCCGTACGATGACAAGCGGTATATCGTACCCGAAACCATCGACACGCTACCGTGGGGACATTATAAAATACCGTTGTAAATAAAAAGCATGTATATTTATTGTAAATAAAAAATTACGTATATTTATTGTAAATTAAAATTATATGTATATTTATTGTAAATTATATGTATATTTATTGTAAATTATATGTATATTTTATAATATATGTATCAAGTGTACAATATTGTGTAACGGTAGGACCGTTACTACGGCCATCTTGCTGGCCGCACGCATACGTTCTCTCGCTCACCGACACGCGCTATCTCGCTTAGCATGCGCTCTCGCTCGCCGACACGCTCTGTCTCGCTCTCGCGGGGTCCCCACGCGGTACCGACTCCCACCGCCGGACCGACGACGCACATTGGGGGCCGCTGGCCGGGTATATAAGCCCGGCCGGCCGAGACATCGGGACCAGATCCTATCCCAACCAGCTCCTGATACCGATCTCACCACTACCTAGCACCTCTTAGGGCAAAGGTTGTACTCAGCCCCGTCGGGTTGAACCGACTCCTGTCTCGACCGCTCCACGGGCTGAGGTTGAACTCAGCCCCGCCGGGTTGAACCGGCTCCTGCTTACCTCGGGCCAAGGTTGTACTTAGCCCCGTCGGGTTGAACCGACTTCCGTTGCTTAGGCAGCGTTCGACGTGACACTCGAGCCTGCCGGCAATACCTGGCCGCCTGACCTAACCTTAGATAATAAGTGCATGTACAGACCGCGCTGTAAATATTAGTCGCATGATAGAGATAAGTCCGCTAGTTCTAAGTCTCGTAGTAATAGACCTGCTAGTCGTAAGCCTGCTAGTACTAAGTCCGCTAGTTATAACCGTATCCTAGTCTTAAGGCCTGTTTCGTACTAAGTCCGCTAGTTGTAACCGCATGCTAGTAATAAGACCTGTCTAGTAATAAGTCCGCTAGTTATAAGACCTGCTAGTAGTAAGACCTGTCTAGTACTAAGTCCGTTAGTTGTAAGGCCTGTTAGTAATAAGTTCTCTAGTGCTAATCGCGCCGTCTGCGCCTGTAAATAAAACCGGGAACGATTGCACGCCGCACTGGTCTTGCGCTTCTCACCGCTTTGCGCCCATCGCTTCGCGCCTGCGCGTCACGCAGATCCTGCTACCAGCGACCGCCTTCACCGCACGCTATCGCCAGACCCTGCACGCTGTATCTATCTTTCTTTAACTGAATAAACTATCTCTTTCTACCTATACTGTGTCTCGTAAGCTTGAGTCTCCCCTCCTCTCGAACCCGGACACCGACGAGCCGATCCGAGCGTCGAGCGAGGTGACCGCGTTACAATTGTTTATATTTGTAAAATATTATTATGTATTATTGTTAACATATTTATAATATATTATTTTTATCTATCCAAGACTTGTGTGTAGCATCAAATCCCAGCCATTTCACATAAACCTTGTCACCCTTTTTGCGTATCACCTTTTCCACGAGATGTACGTCGGGATTAGCAACGCGTTGTAACTCGTATTCGTAAAATCCGCCGGCGATGTGATTTCCGCGCGAATGTTTGAGTACATAGGTCACGGGATTAGTTTTCTGCACTTTAACGATCTTAAACACTTCGGTCGACCAATTTGGCGTGTAACCTTTCTTAAAGATGGTCTTGACTTTACTCACGCGTACCGGATCGCCTACTTTGAATCTTGCCGGTGCCGCAATCATTACGTTGCTGTATACCGTATTTAAAAGTTTATCGGCGATCGCGGGGGTAACATCGATAGGTCTCATACCGATAGTGCGATGTTTTCGCGCATTGTACTCTCCAACGAGTCGGGACAACGCGTCGATCCACTTGTAATTTCCATTAAGCGTAAACATTTTCCACATATTGTTTTTTAATGTTCGGTTGAATCGTTCCACGACCGAGGCTTTCATGATAGAGTACGTCGAATAATGATTAATGCTATGCTTCTTCACGAGTTTCTGTACATTTGCGTTGTTAAATTCTTTTCCTCTGTCGGTTTGAAAATTTTTCGGGCATCTTCCATCGTCTCGAATTATCTTTGCGATCGTATCCGACATCTCGTTTCCACTCTTACTCTTGAGCGCTACAGCCCACGCATACTTGTTCAACACATCGATAACGTGTGTATGTGCAAGATGTGAGTATGTAGTTGTAGCCTTTGTTGAATCGTGCATATGGACGCATCTCGACCACGTCCGCCTGCCACAGATCGTCGTATCCACGTACTATGACACGTCTACGTGGAAAATTTTTTCTCGCTGGAGCATGCAATTCTTCCACGAGCAGCTGTTTTTCAGAGGTCTTTTGCGACATATTTGATCGAGGTATAATTTGCAATAATGAGATAATTCCTCCACGTATATTCTTTATATATCTTTCTTCTCCTGCGCTGAATTAGATGTAGTCTGCGCGTGAGTTGCATACCCAAGCATTTTCTGCATCTCATCCATCATTATTTGCAGCGTTTGCACATTCGTCTCGAGCGTGATTATTTTTCTCAAGTTCTTCCAGTCTATCTTCTAAAGGCTTGACACGTATTTTCACGTACTGTTTGTTTGCGGCATCAGTATCATCTTCCGGTTGCGCTACCCTTCGTATCTTGCGCGACCTTGCGTCAAAGCCGGAGGCTGTCTGACACAGAGCGTTATCGCGCACGTAATTTCTTAGTAATCCATTCCATTGATAGTATGAGTTGTTCGGTGTTCCCAATGATAATCCAAATTTATTAATCGACATTTCGATACAAACAATAATGACAGACTGACTCGTTTCGCCGACGCATAGATTAATTTATAATAATTCCAGCTTCGTAAAGTTCCTCGATAATTGATAATATTTCATTGTCGTGGACATTGTTGCCGGCTTGACGCGAAGCTTCCAGCAATCGCAAGCGATCTACCAACTCGTTGGGATCATTCCAATGCACATAATCGATCTTATTATCGTTTAACGCCATAGCGCGCGGTATGTTTATACCTCTTCCAGCTTTTTTTCCAGGCGCTGTTATATTTTTAATAGAGATTAATGGCGCTATTATATATTTATACTTGTAATTTAAGCGAGGGGGGGATTTAAGGCGGGAGGAGGCACGAACCAAGCATCCATCTCTTCCGTGGCAGCGGCACTGTCGTGTCTGTGTAGGGCGTTTACACACTTCCTCAGCCCGACAAATAATTGTTAGAAAACAACATTTGCGGGTCTGAAAAAATATGCGAGGTACAAGTGGCTGAATCGGGAATTGAACCCGAGTCTTTCGCTTTCCGGGCAACTGCTCTTACCATTGAGCTATTCAGACCTCACACCTTACGCCACTTTAACACAGTACATACGACTCCAGAGCGATGTTGGAATCTCGCTCCATGGATGCAGTGCCGATTGCCACGGAGAGACGAAATCCCCAGCACGTCTCCAGAGCGGTCCAAATCATAACGATTGAAAATTGGCGCCCGTAGCCGCTCAGCGATGAGTCTTGACTCGTCACCAGTATGAATGGAAGCCTCGAATAGTCCATCCTAAACCACTACGCCTAAGCAGCCACCTCTTCTGCTCCCAATTAATAATACGATCTTCCACCGTCACCACGTGGTGGATCTAGTGGACAGATTACCAGCACTTACGCTGGCACAGATGTACACCGCAGAGTGAAGCGAGGGGGGGATTTAAGGGGTTTAAGGGGGATTTAATGATATGCGTAACCCCTTGTTACTTAACAATGGATTACGCATATCATTGCCACGTCTATGCGCATTTGTCGCCAGTAATATATTTTTGTATTTAATTTTATCATCGTCATTGTATACGTCACCGTCGGGTATTCTCTTGAAAATCAACTCATAGAGGCCTGGTGTTCCCACGTATCTTATTCCATCGATAATTATATTATCATCTTTATCCACATCAAAAATTTTATCACCAAGCATTATTCTTTCGTTGCAAAATTTAGCACCGTAAACATAATCCATACTGTTATTGTTATCTTGACTCAAAATAGCTCCCACATATTTTTGCCCTAGTGGACCCAGATGTGTGCGCAATGTATTTTGACCCTCGGACGTTTGTAATTGATATTGAACCGACGTCACAAGGGTTTCAGGCGTGGTTTCGAAAATTTTTTCCACATACGGAGACGATCTTTCGTACAATATTTGACTCGATTGTACATCTTTTATCGGAGTAGAAGTAACCACATTCTATAATTGTTTCATTCGCTTACGTTTTGATTGATTTGGAGTAGAAGTTATTAGCGAATCGTTCAATGATATATTTGACCTTGTTCGCTTTGTTGCAGACTCTTTTTTCAGATGCTTGTCTTCGAGCATACTCGATGGTTCGATTTTCGCTTCATTAGATTCCACATTGATTGTATTTTCGACAAGTTGTTTTAGAGGTTCGATAATTGGTTTAAAGTGCCTCTCCAATGCGACGTCTTCCTCCATTTGACCGGTTTTTAAAGAACGATATTTTTTGCGGATTGATTCGCTCGTTTTTACAATCTCTCTCGCAATCTTCTCACGATCGTCACTGTCAATCGTCGTCGTCATGTTGCGCTCGGACGAAAATTTTTAGACGTTGCTCGATCGATGTATCGATAGCGACTAACCACTTTACGGTATTGCAAAATCGTTAAATCCTTTTCGATATCGTCCATTAGTCTGTAAACTGTCTTTATCAATCACTACAAATCCATACTCGTGTTGCCAACATTTCTGACAGAATGCGCGAAAATCGTCGTAAGACATGTCAGTATTTACATGATCGTTGTATACATGTTTCAAGTTTGTACCATCTTGTTTAAATAAAATCAGTAAATTTGCATTGTCCCGTATAAGATGCTTGGGTATCTTGGCATACGTTTGACAAAGATAGAAACAGTCGACGCTCGAGTGTCGACCCATTGCAAAGTACTCTCTTATCATATCTTGCTTATCGCATGCCACGTCGTCAAAGATAAAAATGGAATTCGGCAGCGCCTCGCTCGGTGGAATAACGTCACTATTATTAGAGAATGTAAAATAACCAATTTCATCGATCGATAATAGCAAATTTTCCAAGTATCGATATTTCGGTTGTTGAAGTCATTTCGAGTATACGTACACATTCTCGAAATGTACACCGTGTGGAGTTTCTATCAAACTTATCAACACGTTAGTCTTACCGCAATTCGAAGGACCGCAAATGATACCGCGTATAGTAGTCGGCAGCATGTTTCCATGCTTGCGTATTTCTTTCTCGGACATTACTCGTGTTTTATCGTCAAAATTTATCACTTTGATTATCGTCGCTTGTCACGCGAACCGCATGTTTGCTCTCGCGAATCTTAAATCAGATTTTGGAAAATGAGTCATCGGGGCCCTATTTATAGAGGCGCACCGAATTGAAACCGCTCAGTCTCAAAAATGTTTCTTCTTCTATCGGTTGACAGCGATATTCTCGAGCTTGCCACCGAGCAGTTACAGATTATCCCCAAGATTGTTTTACAAGCTTCCCGAACATATAAAAGCTGACTCAGAGGTTCAACAGTATCGTCGGCTTTCGTATATCAAAAAATTACGTCATACGCTGGCTCAAGAACTAAAACCGTAGATTATTGGCCGCATTTACGGAAGTTATTTCTCGCGGATCCGAATCCGTTTAGCAATCATCCGATCCATCTGCTCATCGGATCAGATTTATATGGATCGTTATTAAAGCAAAAGGTAAAACATGGGCCGACCGGAACTCCGACGGCCCAGCTTACTGCTTTAGGATGGATATTATCCGGTCCTACCGGAACTTCTAATTCAATCACCGGTTCCGCGACTTCACTGAATTGCGTAACGATTCCTTCGCTCGATTCTCTCCTTCAAAAATTTTGGGAGATCGAGAAAATTTCTTCCGAACTTCAGCTGTCGGAAGAAGATTAAAAAAGCGAACAACATTTTATCGAAACCCATCAGCGCGCCGAAGACGGCCGCTATGTAATACGGTTACCATTTAAAACCAACCCTCCGCTCGATATAGGATCTTTGCGCGAAACTGCCGCGCTTCTTTATTCGAAATTAGAACAACGCCTACGAAAAAATCCGGATCTCGCGAAATCCTATCATTCTTTCTTAAATGAATATAAATCTATGGGTCATATGAAACCAGTCTCCGACGAAAATCCGACGCTTTACCAAGCGGTATATATACCGCATCATCCGGTACTACGCGAGTCTAGCAGCACGACGAAACTTCGCGTAGTATTTAACGCGTCGTGCAAAACGAGTAACGGTTCTACATTAAATAATCATTTAATGACCGGGCCTAAATTACAACGCGATTTGTCCTCAATTATCCTTCGTTGGCGTCAGTTTCGTTATGTGTACACCGCCGATATCGAAAAGATGTTTCGACAGATCCGCGTTCATCGAGACGATGTCGATTTTTTACGGATTTTTTGGCGATCTAATATTAATTCTCCGATACAATCTTTTCGATTGCTTACAGTTACATACGGTACTGCTCCAGCTCCGTATTTAGCCATGCGCGTTATTAATCAATTAGCGCTCGACGAAGGTCATTCTTTTCCAAAAGCACAAGCAATAGTACAAGATTTTATTTACGTCGACGACGTTCTATTTGGCGCCGATGAAGTTCCGTCGCTAAAGGAAAGTCGCGATCAGCTTACGAAATTGATGGCGCGAGGCGGTTTTCATTTACGCAAATGGGCTGCCAATTCTATAGAATTATTAACAGACATTCCTCCGGGAGAGCATGAACTCGCTATCGCTCGTACATTCGATAAGGATGATACGCTTAAAGTGCTCGGACTTGAGTGGATCCCACGAGAAGATTCTTTTCGTTTTCAAATCGAGTCACCTTCGGTCAATATGAATACGAAACGTTTGATATTATCATTTATCGCGAAGTTCTTCGATCCACTGGGATGGATTTCTCCGGTAATAATTACCGCGAAAATTATGATTCAAGAACTGTGGCTAAGAAAACTCGATTGGGATTTTCCTATCGCGGCGGACTTGTTAGAGTCCTGGAAAAAATATTGCGCGAAATTCATAAATTTAAAAGAAATTCGCATTCCGCGATGGACCGGAATGCATCCGGAAAATTTGGCTATCGAGTTGCACGGGTTTGCCGATGCGTCTAATCGCGCATACGCCGCTGTCGTTTATTTAAGAATTCTCCGATCGCTCAGCGAAATTTCAGTAGTCAAGAGACACGGCAGTGTCTCGCGCCAAGTCACGCGAAGCAAAGACCGCGCGTAGTAATAGCGAGGCACTCCGGGTATCTATACGCGAGTCGGATAGTTGAGAGTACCTTAGATTACCAGATCTGAATAACGGCTGAACCGATCGAATTCTTGATAAGCTTAATCGATAGCTTGGGTTCGATTTATATAAGGAAAGTGTCTTTATTTTTGCTCTGCCTGTTCTATAAAGCAGAGATATTATGAAGCAAAGTCGAAATGTGGAAATTTTCATGTAAGAAACGTCTTCATCATCATCGTCGTCGTCTTCCTGGTCGTCGTCGTCCCTTTACCGCTATATATGTACATAACACATGCATAGAATATAGTGGTATTATGCTACACGTATATATACACGTACACAACATACATGTAATAATGGCAATGTATTTCTTGTACGGTTGGCGTCTTTGACGAAAGATTGCGCTAACGGCGCTTCGATGTTACTGCTTGCATGCATCCATACTTGCTTTTGACAGGTATAGGTTAAGTTTGCAAAATGCCGGATGCAGTGTTCGTACGCTTTCATTTATAAAAAAGTAAAGATGCAAAATTCTTCGTAATACTTGTGGATAGTTGGATCAGGTATATCTCATTTATATTAGAGAAAACTAAAACATTACAAAAGTAATTTATGTATATGTAAAAACAGAACAAAGCATTGCAATACATATATTTATAAAAAAAAGATGTGTGTATTCTATAATATGTTTATTATAAGATATGTGTGTGTGTGTATTTTATAGATTCAACTACCCAGAAGTATCAGGAAGAATTTTGCAGCTTTACTTTTTTATAAATGAAAGAGTGCTACGCTATGTAATGTTGCACTCTGGAAAATTTAACGTCAAATGCCTGTTAAAAACCAGTATGGATAACTGTGAACAGTAATATAGGCATACGCACACAAGAATCTAGTATATTTGAATGCATTTGTTAAAGGAGTGTCATCATATAGTTATTCGTCATGCATCATATGACTACAGATAAGTATAAATAACATTGGTGAAATGCAGTCTGTATGTAAAGTTAATGCATGTCTTATGAATAATTTATAAATATACATTTATTTTTCAGTGGAAGTAGAAGAATTTTTCAAGCTGTTGATAAGATTTTGACAAAGCCTGTGGCATCATGTTTATTGCAAATCAACATATAGTTAATTCTTATTTCGATGCTAATGCATTGCTTGAAATAGATGAAGCATGTTCTAGTATTGTTAATGAATATAATAGATTTGTTACGTTGTATTTTTCTATCTGTCGGAATGCTATTTGGTATATATATTTGACAGAAGAAATTTATTATTAAAACTGATATTATTGATTATTTTGTTCTTTTTAGTATTGAGACAAGGATTGGATGCAATATATTGGTTTGCAATAGACGTGTTGCCGCAGACTTTATCAAAATTTTAACAGCTTGAAAAATTTTTCTAGTTCCATTGAAAAATAAATGTATTTATAAATTTATTATAAAAATTTATAAATTATTAAAAAAATAGATAAATATAGTTATTCGTCATGCATCATATGTAACTATAGATAAGTATAAATAACATTGGTGAAATGCAGTCTGTGTAAGGTTAATACATGTCTTACGAATAATTTATAAATATACATTTATTTTTTAGTGGAAGTAGAAGAATTTTTCAAACTGTTGATAAGATTTTGACAAAGCCTGTGGCATCATGTTTATTGCAAATCAACATATTGTAGTTAATTCTTGTTTCGATGCGAATGCATTGCTTGAAATAGATGAAGCATGTTTCAATATTGTTAATGAATATAATAAATCTGTTATATTGTATTTTTCCATCTGTCAGAATGCTATTTGGTATATATATTTGACAGAAAAATTTATATTAAAACTGATATTATTCATTATTTTGTTCTTTTTAGTATCGATACAAAGATTGGTTTACAATACACATGTTGTCGCAGACTTTGTCAAAATCTGAACAGTTTGAAAAATTTTTCTAGTTCCATTGAAAAATAAATGTATTTATAAATTTATTATAAAAATTTATAAATTATTAAAAAAATAGATAGAAATAGAAATAAAATATAAATAGAAATTTATAAGACTTAATTGCACACACAGACTGTGTTTCACCAATATTATTATACCTATAATTGCATATGATGCATGACAAATAACTATATGATGACAATCCTTTGACAAATGCATTTGAATACACTGGATTTCTTTTTACATCTTTCGTTTTTGATATATAATCAAGATACAAGACGGATTAATCAAACAATTTATAGCATAGTACAAGCATATAATAATATATTTTAATTTTAATGATAATAATTTTTTTAAAAAAAGAATGTACAAATAGATATTGTTCAATAGAAATCAAAGAAATAGAAGGATTGCTTTTTATAATTCAGAAATATAATAGATATATTAATTTTATCTGACTGCTCGTAAACATGTGTGTAGTAGCAAAACATGTATACGAAACATTAAAAAAAAAAGAACAAATTTCAGTATAAAATAACTTTTTAATTAGAGAAAAACTTGGCGTTGCAAAAATTCAAAATGTAAGTAATACGTTAATTAGCATATGTTCAGTTTAGCAGTGCCAAGTTTTTCTCTAATTAAAAAGTTATTTTATACTGAAATTTGTTTTCTTAATAAAAAATTTCTTTCACTTAAATATGTTCCACTACTTTAATCACATTGCAATTTGATACAATTCTTAATATTAGAAATAATAATAAATAAATTTTGTAACATATATTTTTATTATTTGGCGCAATATTTTTATCATATATCACATTATTTTTGTAGAAAATTAAAACAACTATTTTGTGAAACAGTTTTTTAGTTTGGATCTTAATAACCGCAAAATCAAAAGTAGCGCCGATTAAAACGATTAGCGTGCCGCGGCTAGAATTGAATGCCATAGTCTTATTAACTCGATTGCTAGAATTCGTGCAAAGATCATTAAATTTGCAGCATATTCCAATGTACGGATGGACAGATTCTTCTGTCGCGCTCGCATGGACCATGTGGCATGGTTACGAGGCCATCTATCAAGATGGACTACTTATGTGGCGAATCGTGTATCGGAAGTACAAACCCGGCTGCCGTCGCTTAAATGGAATCACGTCCCATCTAAAGAAAATCCAGCGGATTGCGCGTCGCGAGGTTTGTCACCCGCTGAATTCCGCGATTTCGAACTTTGGTGGGTTGGCCCTGCCTGGTTGCGTTCCCCTTCTACCGCGTGGCCGATACATGATAAATTAAAAGCTCAACTTGATGCCGATCGTCAGATAATCAAAACCGAATCGCGAAATACGATCGTTTGTCATGCTCAACAGATTCTGGAGTGGAAATTACCAAACGAAGTCTCTACGTGGAAGAAGTTAATTCGAGTCACGGCACACGTGCAACGTTTTATTAATAATCTAAAATGTCGCGCGACCCATACGCCCGCGAATACGACGTGCTTGTCCGCTGCCGAACTAAAAGAAGCTTCCTTGTTTTGGCTCTGTTACGTGCAACAACGTCATTTTCCATCCGAAATTCAAGCGTTAAACGATAATTGTTTACTGCCAAGATCCAGTTCTTTGTTATCGCTTCACCCCTTCCTCGGGAAAGATAAATTAATTCGCCTTGGCGGGCGGATTGACAATTCGTCACTCAGTTATGATGAACAGCATCCTATCATTTTACCGAAACATCGAATTTCGGATTTATTAATCGCTCAAGCTCATAAAGCCTCTCTTCATGGAGGCACTCAATTAATGTTAAGAATTTTACGCCAAAATTATTGAATAATTTCAGCGCGCACCAGTATAAAATCTTTTATACGTAGTTGTGTAAAGTGCGTACGCGAACGCGCGCGTACCTCGCAACAGCTGATGGGGAATCTCCCCGGCCCCGCGTCACGCCTTCGGCTCCGTTCTCGCACACAGGCGTCGATTACGCCGGGCCGATGAATATTATTCCGTCAGTCGGCCGCGGCCAACAATCCAAAAAATATTATGTTGCCGTTTTTATTTGTCTCTCGACAAAGGCCGTCCATTTAGAATACGTAGATGATTACGCTACTAACTGTTTTCTCTCCGCCTTTCGGAGATTTGCAAGCCGTCGCGGTCTTCCATCCGACATGTACAGTGATAACGGCACTAATTTTCAAGGCGCGGACCGCGAATTAAACACTACCTTTCAGCGACTTGTCGCCGACCCTCAAATACAAGACGCTATTGCTAATGATAACGTAAATTGGCATTTTATACCTCCCTCCGCTCCGCATTTCGGCGGACTTTGGGAAGCCGGTGTCAAAGGATTAAAGTTTTATTTGAAACGAGCGATTGGTTCCCGAACATTATCGCAGATCGAGTTCGCTACGCTGCTGTGTCAAATCGAGGCTTGCCTAAATTCCCGCCCGATTTCCGCGTTACATGACGATCCGAATGACTTTTCCGCGTTAACTCCGGGTCATTTTTTAGTCGGTCGCCCGTTAGTAAGCCCGCCTGAAGAATCTGTTTTAGATATCGATTCGAATCGGCTGTCTCGATGGCAGCAAGTGCGTGCGATTTTAGAGCAGATCTGGCGTTCTTGGTCTTCTGATTATTTGCATACATTGCAACAAAGGCGTAAATGGCGAGAAAACAAACCGGAGCTCAAAATTACCGAGCTGGTATTGTTGAAAAATAATTTGGTACCTCCTTCGAAATGGGAACTTGCCAGAATATTAGACGTACATCCGGGATCGGATGGTCATGTCCGAGTAGTTACATTGCGTACTGCCAAAACCACTCTAAAGCGACCAATAACGCAGATCTGTCAGCTACTGATATCAAGTGACACTGGCTCTTAAATTAATTCGCGTTTTCTTTATGCGTTAATCATTAGGTTCGACTTTAATTATCGTTAAGCTCTGTGTATGTACATATATCTATTATAAGAACGCCTATGTAACTAACCCTATGCTAAGATTCTCCGATTATTGTATGTTTAAAATTTTGCTGTAGAGTTCTTTGGACCGTCTGATCGAGAATTATCATTAAGTTGCCGTGTATCGATTATGTTGGTAGAATTTAACCAGTTATTTCGTAACCTACCCGGTATACGAGGCGAGCGGGATATTCGAGAAAGTAAGAGTTTTATAAATTATATTATTAATTTTGCTTCTCGAACGTTCTAAAGCGAGACGTTACGTTCGAAGCCTTGTTTTCATTCCGTTTTTGTGGTTTCTTCGTATCGTTCGATTCTGACAAACACCTCGTTGTCGATCGCCGATTGGCTCTCGGAATCGAACGATCGAAATTCCGTTTTTTGTGGTACACGTATCGACCGGGACTATTGTCCGTGGATCGAAATGAAGGGCTTTTCGTCTGGAGACTTCGTCGCAAGTCTTCACCGGGAGCACACCGAAAGTCTAACTCTCCTATAATTATAATTAGACTGAAAATTTGCGTGTCCGATTATATCTTGCTGTCGCGTGCGATTACATAAGACGGTCCGGGAGTTGGTGTCGAAAAGAATAAACACTTTTCCACAAACTAACCCCGCTCAAATCATTTACGTCCTGTCTCTCTGATCGGCGAAACAAATAAATTCTGTTAATGTGGACGTGTAAATCGATGGCGCGGCTACACACTGTTATATATCAATTTACGTTTATTATGTTATTTATTTTCACAATATATATTGAAATATATTATATTTCAGCTCCTTAGTTACGGCCGTTCGGCGCTGCGTTGCTAAGGAGCGAACAGTAAGAGGGGGAACCGTAGGCGTGAGTCAAGAAATCCGGCCGAAAGTTGCATCTAAATCCCAGCACTGATATATAGCATAAGAGAGGGTGTAAAACTTAAAATTGATCGTACCAATGTATAATTATTATATATTTTTAAAATATTTATATATACAAATAATAAACATATATACGAATAATAAATTATTTTTATCTAAATAATTATTCATATTTATTTAATGCAAATATACTCAAACGTATATTCAAGAAAAGAAAATATGTCACAAGAAATTAAATTTCGAAGATTAAAAAATTTAAAGAAAAAAAAACAAATTCAAAAATTGAGGTTAAAAAAATAAATATAAAAAAATTTTTTTAAAATTTGAAGTTAAAAATAATTAAATTCAAAAAATTTTATGCGCAAAAAACACTTCGCGCTGTTATTCCAATTAAAATAAACATTATGAATATAATACAAACTATATATATATATATATATATATATATATATATATATATATATATATATATGTATATGTATATATATATGTATATATACAGTGTGGTCCATTTTAAAAGTGCCAGTCAAATATCTCGAAAAATATGAAAGATACGGAAAAACGTTTCAGACAAAAGTTGTTTGGTTCGAAGGGGGACATAAGATGGTGCCATTGATGTGACCTTGGATAGTCATTTGAAGGTCACATGAAGGTCACTTTCAATTTTTTAAATGGAAACCCCTATTTTTTATTGCATATTCTTATAGCTTATCTCGAGAGCTTTCCAAAACAATTTTTGTTGCAAATTTAATGCAATTCTAGTAGACCACGTTGCAATTTCAGAATTGAAACAAATTGGGTTTGGGTTAGGTTATATCTTCCGGAAGTGGAGCCCCCCCGTAGGGGGGGGGGGGGCGGAACCCACTGCGTCCACGCATATACTTTACAACACGAAGCGAGGTCAACCTTTTCCGCCTAATTATGTGAATTGTATGACACGTTTTGTAACCTAAATAATAGTCAACTTTAACTATTAATATCTCGCTTCGCGGGGCAGAGCGACGCTTTTTTCTGCTATATTCTTTCGTTTTATGCAAAAACGCATCGAATGAGCATAATTTCATCGATATTTGAGATGAGGACCCTAAACTGAATAATTACCAACACAATACTTAAAAATATTATGTGAATTATGAAAATATAATAAAATTACTCACTTTTAATTATAATGTGCCTTGTTGCAAAATTTTTAGAATTTGTTGTACATTCCTATAATACCCAAACACTTTCACGAACAAAATGTTTATTCAAT